>PGTU02003498.1:0-12003 GCA_002896215.2 Cicer echinospermum
GTAATTGGATTGACATTTAGGTCCATTTTTCATACTCCCAAGACTTATTCTAGTTCAATTAGAGTTTTTAACTAATCTTGTGCATCCAATAAGTACATTTGTCTCATTGGAATTAACATTTAGGTCATTTTCGTCCTCCGTAGGCCTATCTAGTTCAATTACGGTTTTTAACCAATTTGTGTATCCCAAAAGTTTGTTGTGGCATTGATTACACTTTACATTCATTTTAGTTCCACCATAGCTTATTCAGTCAAATTAGGGTTTTTTTAACCAATCTTTTGCATCCCATAAGTTCATGTGTCATTGGTGATGAACCATTTAGTCATTTTCGTACTCCCTAGGTACATTCTACTCCAATTAGAGTAACCAACTAGTGCAATCAATAAGCTTCATTTGTGTCATTGGATGAACATTTAGGTAAGTTTTCGCCTCCCTAGGCTTATTCTAGTCCAATAAGGGTTTTAACTAATCTTGTGCATCAATCCATTTAGGTCATTTTCGTCGTCGTTGTGCTTATTCTAGTTCATTAGGGTTTTTAACCAATCTTGTGCTCCGATAAGTTCATTTGTGTCGATGAACATTTAGTCATTTTCGTCCTCCTAGGCTTATTCATGTGCAATTAGGTTTTTAACCAATCTTGTGCATCCAATAAGTTCATTTGTGTCATTGGATGAACATTTAGGTCTTCGTCCTCCCTAGGCTAATTATTTCTTGTCCAATTAATGTTTATAACCAATCTTGTGGTACTCCAATAAGTTCATTTGTGTCATTGGAATTAACATTTAGGTCATTTATGTCCCTCCCTAGGCTTATTCTTGTCCAATTAGTGTTTTTAACCAATCTTGTCATCCAATAAGTTCATTTGTGTCATTGATTGACATTTAGGTCATTTCGTCCTCCCTAGCTTATTCTTGTCCAATTAGGGTTTTTAAACAATCTTGTGCATCCAATAAGTTCATTTGTGTAATCGGATTAACATTTATGTCATTTTCGTCCTCCCTAGGCTTATTTCTTGTCCAATTAGGGTTTTTAATAAATCTTGTGCATCCAATAAGTTCATTTGTGTCATTGGATGAACATTTAGGTCATTTTCGTCCTGTGCATCTTGTCAAATTAGGGTTAACCATCTTGTGCATCCAATAAGTTCATTTGTCATTGGAACATTTAGGTCATTTTCGTCCTCCCTAGGCTTATTCTTGTCCAATTAGGGTTTTTAACCAATCTTGTGCATCCAATAGTTCATTTGTGTCATTGGATGAACATTTAGGTCATTTTCGTCCTCCCTAGGCTTATTCTTGTCCAATTAGGGTTTTTAACCAATCTTGTGCATCCAATAAGTTCATTTGTGTCATTGGATGAACATTTAGGTCATTTTCGTCCTCCCTAGGCTTATTCTTGTCCAATTAGGGTTTTTTAACCAATCTTGTGCATCCAATAAGTTCATTTGTGTCATTGGATGAACATTTAGGTCATTTTCGTCCTCCCTAGGCTTATTCTTGTCCAATTAGGTTTTTAACCAATCTTGTGCAATCCAATAAGTTCATTTGTGTCATTGGGACGAACATTTTAGTGATTTTCTTTCCTCCCTATGCTTATTCTAATCCAATTCAGAGTTATAACTAATCTTGTGACTCCAATAAGTCATTTAGTGCTGGATTAACATTTATGTATTCGTCTCCCTAGGATTATTCTTTAGCTCCAAATTAGGATTTTTACAAATCTTGTGCATCGAATAGGTGTCATTTGTGTCATTGGATTAACACTTTAGGTCATTTTTGTCCTCCCTCGGCTTATTCTTGTCAATTAGTCTTTTTAACCAATCTTGGCATCCAATAAGTTCATTTGTGTAATTGGTATTGAATATTAGTGTCATTGTACTCCCTAGGCTTTATTTCAGTTCAATTAGAGTTTTTAACCAATCTTGTGCATCCAATAAGTACATTTGTCTCATTGGATTAACATTTAGTCATTTTCGTCTCCGTAGGCTTATCTTGTCCAATTAGGGTTTTAACAATCTTGTGTATCCAATAAGTTGTGTTTGTGTTATTGGATTAACATTTACCATCATTTTAGTTACACCATAGGCTTATCATCCAATTAGGGTTTTTAACCAATCTTTTGCATCCCATAAGTTCATTTGTGTCATTGGATAAACATTTAGGTCATTTTTCCTACTCCCTAGGTACATTCTACTCCAATTAGAGTTTTTAACCCAAACTTGTGCATCCAATAATTGTCATTTGGTGTAATTGGATAAACATTTAGGTAGTTTTCGTCCTCCCTAGGCTTATTCTAGTCCAATTAGGGTTTTTCACCAATCTATTTGCATCCAATATGTGTGTGTATCATTGGATTAAACATTTTAGGTCATTTTCGTCGTCGTTGTGCTTATTTCTAGTTCAATTAGGGTTTTTAAACCAATCTTGTGAATTCTCAATAAGTTCATTGTGTCTTTGGATTAACATTTAGGTCATTTTCGTCCTCCCTAGACTTATTCTAGTTCAATTTAGGGTTTTAAACCAATCTTGTGCATCCCAATAAGTTTCATTTGTGTCATTGGATTAACATTTAGGTCATTTTCGTCCTCCCTAGGCTTATTCTGGTCCAATTACAGTTTTTAACCAATCTTGTGCATACCAACAGTTCATTTGTGTCATTGGACGAACATTTTAGGTCATTTATGTGCTCCCTAGGCTTATTCTAGTCCAATTAGGGTTTTTAACCAATCTTGTGCATCTAATAAGTTCATTTGTGTCATTGGGATGAACATTTAGGTCATTTTCGTCCTCCCTAGGCTTATTCTAGTCCAATTCGGGTTTTTAACAATCTTGTGCATCCAATTAGTTCATTTTGTGATTACATTATGTCATTTGAAATCCCAAGGGATAGGGAACTAATCTTTTGTATTCTTGTTAACATTTAGTTCATTTTCGTCCTCGCTATGCTTAATCTAGTCGAAAATAGGGTTTTTAACCAATCTTGTGCATCCAATAAGTTCATTTGTTTATTTATTGGATTATTAACATTTAGGTCATTTTCGTACTTCCAAGGCTATTCCTAGGTCCAATTAGGCTTAACTAAATCTTAGTGCATCCAATAGTTGTGTTGTATTATTTGGATTAACATTTAGGTTATTTTCGTAGTCCCAATCTAATCGAAAATGCATTGTGCATCCAATTAGTTCAGTTTGTGTCATTGGATTAACATTTAGATCATTTTCGTCCATCCCTAGGCTTATTCTAGTCAATGAGGGATTTTAACTAATCTTGTGTATCCAATAGGTATGTGTTTGTGTCATGGATTAACATTAAATCATTTTCGTTCTCCCTAGGATTATTCTAGTTAAATTAGGCGTTTTTTAACCAATCTTGTGCATCCAATAAGTTCATTTGTGTCATTGGATAACATTTAGATCATTCTTCCTCCATATGCTCTATTCTAATCCAATTATGAGGTTTTTAACTCATCTTGTGACTCCAATTAAGTTCATTTAAGTATGGATTAACATTTATGTCATTTTCGTCACTCCCCAAAGATTATTCTAGTCCAATTAGGTTTTTAACAATCTTGTGCATCGAATAGGTTCATTTGTGTCATTGGATTAACACTTAGGTCATTTCTTCCTCCCTAGTTTTTTCCTAATCCAATTAGGGTTTTTAACCAATCTTGTGCATCAATAAGTTCATTTGTGTAATTGGATGAGACATTTAGGTCATTTTCATACTCCCTAGACTTATTCTAGTTTCAATTAGAGTTTTAACCAATCTTGTGCATCCAATTAAGTACAATTTGTCTCATTGGATTAACATTTAGGTCATTTTCGTCCTCCGTAGGCCTATTCTAGTTCAATTACGGTTTTTTAACCAATCTTGTGTATCGAAAAGTTTATTTGTGGCATTGGATTAACATTTACATCAATTTTAGTTCCACCATAGGCTTATTCTAGTCAAATTAGGGTTTTTAACCATCTTTTGCATCCATAAGTTCATTTGCGTCATTGGATAAACATTTAGGTCATTTTCGTCCTCCCTTGGTACATTCTACTCCAATTAGAGTTTTTAACCAAACTTGTGCATCCAATAAATTTCATTTGTGTAATTGGATGAAACATTTAGGTAGTTTTCGTCCTCCCTAGGCTTATTCTTGTCCAATTAGGTTTTTAACTTAATCTTTGCATCAATATGTGTGTGTGTATCATTGGATTAACATTTAGGTCATTTTCGTCGTCCCTGTGCTTATTCAGTTCAATTAGGGTTTTTAACCAATCTTGTGCATCCGATAAGTTCATTTGTGTCATTGGGTGAACATTTAGGTCATTTTCGTCCTCCCTAGACTTATTCTAGTCCAATTAGGGTTTTTAACCAATCTTGTGCATCCAATAAGTTCATTTGTGTCATTGGATTAACATTTAGGCGTTTTCCCTAGGCTTATTCTTGTCCAATTAGGGTTTTTAACCAATCTTTGTGCATCCAAATAAGTTCATTTGTGTCATTGATTGAACATTTAGGTCATTTTCTTCGTCCCCAAGGCTTATTCTGTGTCCAATTTTCTTTTTAACCAATCTAGTGCATCCAATAAGTTCATTTGTGTAATTGGATTAACATTAAGATCATTTTCGTCCATCCCTAGCTATATTCTAATGCAATAAGCGGTTTTTAACCAATCTTGTGCATCCAATTAGTTCATTTGTGTCATCGGGATGAACATTTAGTCATAAACTTCGTCCTATTATTGGATTCACATTTAGGCTATGCTTATTCATGTCAAATTAGGTGTTTTAACTAATCTTGTGCATCCCAATAAGTTCATTTGTGTAATTGGATTTAACATTTAGGTAATTTTCGTTCTTGTCCCTAGGCTTATCTTGTCCAATTAGGATTTTTAACCAAATCTGTGCATCCAATAGGTGTGTTTGTATTATGGATGAACATTTAGGTTATTTTCGTCCTCCCTATGCTTATTCTTGTCGAAATTAGGTTTTTAACCAATCTTGTGCATCCAATTAGTGATGTTTTGTGTCATTGGATTAACATTTAGCGTCATTTTCGTCCTCCCTAGGCTTATTCTAGTCCAATGAGGGATTTTAACTAATCTTGTGTATCCAATAGGTGTGTTTGTGTCATTGGATTAACATTA
Source organism: Cicer echinospermum (assembly GCA_002896215.2). Lineage (NCBI taxonomy): Eukaryota > Viridiplantae > Streptophyta > Magnoliopsida > Fabales > Fabaceae > Cicer > Cicer echinospermum. The sequence continues at coordinate 5,137 of PGTU02003498.1, forward strand.
AAGTCATTTTCGTTCTCCCTAGGATTATTCTAGTTAAATTAGGATTTTTAACCAATCTTGTGCATCCAATAAGTTCATTTGTGTCATTGGATTAACATTTAGATCATTTTCTTCCTCCATATGCTTATTCTAATCCAATTATGAGTTTTAACCAATCTTGTGACTCCAATAAGTTCATTTAAGTCATTGGATTAACATTTATGTCATTTTCGTACTCCCAAAGATTATTCTAGTCCAATTAGGATTTTTAACAAATCTTGTGCATCGAATAGGTGTTTTTGTGTCATTGGATTAACACTTAGGTCATTTTCTTCCTCCCTCGGCTTTTTCTAATCCAATTAGGGTTTTTAACCAATCTTGTGCATCCAATAAGTTCATTTGGTAATTGGATTGACATTTAGGTCATTTTCATACTCCCAAGACTTATTCTAGTTCAATTAGAGTTTTTAACTAATCTTGTGCATCCAATAAGTACATTTGTCTCATTGGATTAACATTTAGGTCATTTTCGTCCTCCGTAGGCCTATTCTAGTTCAATTACGGTTTTTAACCAATCTTGTGTATCCAAAAGTTGTGTTTGTGGCATTGGATTAACATTTACATCATTTTAGTTCCACCATAGGCTTATTCTAGTCAAATTAGGGTTTTTAACCAATCTTTTGCATCCCATAAGTTCATTTGCGTCATTGGATAAACATTTAGGTCATTTTCCTACTCCCTAGGTACATTCTACTCCAATTAGAGTTTTTAACCAAACTTGTGCATCCAATAATTTCATTTGTGTAATTGGATTAACATTTAGGTAGTTTTCGTCCTCCCTAGGCTTATTCTAGTCCAATTAGGGTTTTTAACTAATCTATTGCATCCAATAGGTGTGTTTGTATCATTGGATTAACATTTAGGTCATTTTCGTCGTCGTTGTGCTTATTCTAGTTCAATTAGGGTTTTTAACCAATCTTGTGAATTCGATAAGTTCATTTGTGTCTTTGGGTTAACATTTAGGTCATTTTCGTCCTCCCTAGACTTATTCTAGTTCAATTAGGGTTTTTAACCAATCTTGTGCATCCAATAAGTTCATTTGTGTCATTGGATTAACATTTAGGCGTTTTCCCTAGGCTTATTCTGGTCCAATTACAGTTTTTAACCAATCTTGTGACTCCAACAAGTTCATTTGGGTCATTGGATTAACATTTAGGTCATTTATGTACTCCCAAGGCATATTCTAGTCCAATTAGGGTTTTTAACCAATCTAGTGCATCGAATAGGTGTGTTTGTGTCATTGGATTAACATTTAGGTCATTTTCTTCCTCCCTATGCTTATTCTAATCCAATTCGGGTTTTTAACCAATCTTGTGCATCCAATTAGTTCATTTGTGTCATCGGATTAACATTAGGTCATTTTGAAACTCCCAAGGCTTATTCTAGTCCAATTAGGGTTTTTAACTAATCTTTTGTATTATTGGATTAACATTTAGTTCATTTTCGTCGTCGCTATGCTTATTCTAGTCGAAAATAGGGTTTTTAACCAATCTTGTGAATCCAATAATTTCATTTGTGTCATTGGATTAACATTTAGGTCATTTTCGTACTTCCAAGGCTTATTCTAGTCCAATTAGGATTTTAAACTAATCTTGTGCATCCAATAGGTGTGTTTGTATTATTGGATTAACATTTAGGTTATTTTCGTCGTCCCTATGCTTATTCTAATCGAAAATAGGGTTTTTAACCAATCTTGTGCATCCAATTAGTTCATTTGTGTCATTGGATTAACATTTAGATCGTTTTCACCCTCCCTAGGTTTATTCTAGTCCAATTAGGGGTTTTTAACCAATCTTGTGCATCCAATAGTTCATTTGTGTCATTTGGATTAACATTTTAGGTCATTTTCGTCTTCCCTAGGCTTATTCTAGTCCAAATAGTGTTTTTTAACCAATCTTGTTCCACCAATAAGTTTCATTTGTGTATTGGATTAACATTTAGGTCATTTTGGTCCTCCCTAGGCTTATTCTAGTCCAATTACGGTTGTTAAACAATCTTGTGCATCCAATAGGTGTGTTTGTGTAATTGATTGATGAACATCTAGGTCATTTTCGTCCTCCTAGGCTTATTCTGTCCAATTTTGATTTGTTAACCAATCTCTGTGCATCCAATGAGTTCATTTGTGTCATTGGCATTTAGGTCATTTTCGTCTCTCCGTAGGCTTATTTCTTGTCAATTAGGATTTTTAACCAATCTTGTGCATCCAATAGGTTGTGTTTGTTTCATGGATGAACATTAGGTCATTTTTCGGTTCTCCTAGGTTTATCCTAGTCCAATTAGGGTATTTAAAAATCTGTGAATCCAATAGGTGTGTTTGTGTCATTGTTGAACATTTAGATGATTTTTTCGGTCCCGCCTTGGTTTATTCTAGTCCAATCAGGGTTTTAAAAACCAATCTGTGCATCCAATAAGTTCATGTGTGTCATTTGGAATTAAACATTAGGTTCAATTTTTATCGCTCCTTTGGCCTATTCTTGTCATTAGGGTTTTAACCATCTGTGCATCCAATAGTGTGTTTGTGTCCATGGAATGAACATTTAGTCATTTTGTCCTCCCCCGAGGCTTATTCTTGTCGCAATTAGGGTTTTTAAACAATCTTGTGGCATAGACTAACTTCATTTGTGGTTCATTTGATTAACATTTAGGTCATTTTCGTCTCCTAGGTTTTTTCTTGTCCAATTATGGTTTTTAACCAATCTTTGGTATCCAATAGGTGTGTTTGTTGTCATTGGATGAACACCTTAGGTCATTTTCGTCCTCCGTAGGTTTATGCTAGTCCAATTAGGTTTTTTAACCTATCTTGTGCATTACCCATAGGTGTGTTGTCTCAATTTGAATGAACATTTAGGTGATTTTCGTCCTCCTAGGTTTATTCTAGTCCAATCAGGCTTTTTAACCAATCTTGTGCATCATGTTCATTTGTGTCATTGGATAACATTTAGATCATTTTCGTGCTCCTAGGCCTATTCTTGTCAATTAAAGGGTTTTTAATCAATCTTGTGCATCAATTAGGGTTTTTAAGCCAATCCTTGTGGCATTCAATAAGTTATTTGTTTCATTGGTTAATTTAGGTCATTATTTCTCCTCCTTAGTGGTTTTTTAACCAATCCTTGTGCATCTACATAGGTGTGTTTGTGTCATTTGGATAAATTATTTAAGGGTCATTTTCGTCCTCCCTAGGCTATTCTTTGTCCAAATTAGGGTTTTTAATCAATCTTGTGGCATCCAGATAAGTTAGTTGCGTCATTGATTTAACAAAATATGCATTTTCGTCTCCCTAGGCTTATTATTGTCCAATTAGGGTTTTTTAACGCAATCTTGTGCATCTAATAAGTTCATTTTTGAGTCATTGGAGAACATTTAGATGATTTTCGTCCTCCGTAAAGTTTATTCTAGCCATATTAGGGTTTTTTACCTCTTCGGGAATCCAATAAGTTTCATTTGTGCCATTTGGATTCACATTTTAGGTCATTTCGTCCTCCATAGGCTTACTCTTGTCCAATTAGGGTTTATACTACGAATCTTGTGCATCCAATAAAGTTCATTTTGTGTCATTTTGATTAATCCTTAGGTCATTTTCGTCTTCCTAGGCTTATTCTTTGTCCAATGTAGGGATTTTTAACCAAATCTTCGTGCATTATAAATAGGTGTTGGTTTGTGTAATTGGATGACATTTAGGTATTTTCGTCCTCCCTAGGTTTATTCTAGTCCAATTTGGTTTTAACCAATCTTGTGCATCCATAAGTTCATTTGTGTCCATTGGAATAACATTTAGTTGTAATTTTTCGTCCTCCATAGCTTATTCTTGTCCAATTAGGGTTTTTAATCAATCTTGTGCATCCAATTAAGGGTTTTTAACCAATCTTGTGCATTCAATAAGTTCATTTGTTTCATTGGATTAACATTTAAGGTTATTTTCGTCCTCCTAGGCTTATTCTTGTCCAATTAGGGTTTGTAACAATCTTGTGCATCCTATAGGTGTATTTGTGTCATTGGATAATTATTGGTCATTTAGTCCTCCTTTGGCTTATTCCTTGTCCAATTATGTTTTTAAACAATTCTTGTGCACCAATAAGTTCATTTGTGTCATTGGATTAACATTTAGCGTCATTTTTCATCCTCCTAGGATTATTCTTGTCCAATTAGGGTTTTTAGCCAATCTTGTCCATCCATAAGTCATATTGTGTCATTGGATTATCATTTAGGCCATTTTTTCGTCCTGGCCTAGGCTTATTCTTGTCCCAATTAAGGGTTTTTTTACACAATCTTGGGCATTCCTATATGTTATTTGTGTCATGGATTAACTTTAAATCATTTTCTTCTCCAAGGCTATCTTGTCAAATTAGGGTTTTTAACCCATCTTGTGGCATCCAATAGGTGTGTTTGTGTCATTGGATGAAGCATTTAGGTCATTTTCATCCTCCCTAGGTTTATGCTAGTCCAATTAGGGTTTTTTAAACAATCTGTGCATCCAATAGGTGTGTTTGTGTCATTGATGAACATTTTAGATGATTCGTCTCCCTTGGTTTATTTCTAGTCCAATTAGGCTTTTTTACCAATCTTGTGCATCCAATAAGTTCATTTGTGTCAATTGATTATCATTTAGGTCATTTTCCGTCCTCCTTGGCTTATTCTTTGTCCATTTGGGGTTTTAACCATCTTGTGCATCCATAAGTTCATGTGTGGTCCATTGGGATAAACATTTAGGTCATTTTTGTCATTCCTTCGGCTTATTCTTGTCCATTAGGGTTTTTTCCAATCTTGTGCAAATCCAATAGGTGTTTTTGTGGTCATTGGATGAACATTTAGGTCATTTTCCGTCCTCCCTGTTATTTCTTTGTCCCAATTTGGTTTTTAATTCAATCTTGTGCATCCAACCTTAGGGTTTTTTAACCAATCTTGTGCAATTCAAATAAGCTCATTGTTTATTGGATTAACATTTAGGTCATTTTCGTCCTCCTTAGTGTTTTTAACCAATCTTGTGCGTTCTATTGGGTGTGTTTTGTGTCATTGGATATATTTAGGGTCCATTTTCGTCCTCCCTAGGATTTATTCTTGTCCAATTAGGGTTTTTAGCGAATTTCGTTCCTTCAAATAAGTTCATTGTGTAATTGGATATCATTTAGGTCATTTTCGTCCTCCTATGCTTATTCTTGTCAATTAGGTTTTTAACAATCTTGTGCACCATTAGGTGTGTTTGTGTCATTGGTGACATTTAGGTCATTTTCGTCCTCCCGATGCTTATTCTTGTCCAATTAGGAGTTTTAAAACAATCTTTTGTGCATCCAAATAGGTGTGTTTGTGTCATTGGATTAATCATTAGGTCATTTTCGTCCTCCGTAGGTTATTCTTGTCCAATTAGGATTTTTTAAACAACTCTTTGCATCCAATAGGTGTGTTTGTTTCAATTGGTACATTTAGGTCATTTTCGTTCTCTTAGGTTTTATGCCTAGTCAAATTAGGGTTTTTTTAAAAAATCTTGTGAATCCAATAGGTTGTGTTTGTGTCATTGTTGAACTTTAGATGATTTTTCGCCTACCTGGTTTTCTAGTCCAATCACTGGGTTTTTTAACCAAATCTTGTGCACCAATAAGTTCATGTGTGTCATTGGATTAACATTTACGTCCATTTTTGTCCTCCTTTGGCTTATTCTTGTCCAATTAAGGGTTTTAGGCCAATCTTTGTTCCATCAAAAGGTGTTGTTTGTGTCATTGGATTACCATTTAGGTCATTTTGCGTCTCCGTAGGCTTATTCTTGTCCAATTTAGGGTTTTTAACCAATCTTGTGCATCCAATAGGTGTGTTTGTGTCATTGGATGAACATCTATGTCATTTTCGGTCCTCCCTAGGCTTTATCTTGGTCCAATTAGGTTTTTAACCAATCTTGTGCATCCTATATGTTCATATTGTGTCATTGGGATTAACATTTAGGTCATTTTTCCTTCCTCCCAAGGGCTTATTCTGTCCAATATGGTTTTTAACCAATCTTGTGACATCCAATAGGTGTTTTTGTTGTCATTGGATTATCATTTAGGTCATTTTCGTCCTCCATGAGGCTTATTCTTGTCCAATTAGGGTTTTTTAACCATCTTGTGCAATCCAATAGGTGTGTTGTGTCATTGATGAACATTTTAGATGATTTTCAGTCCTCCTTGTTTTATTCTAGTCCGTATGTAAGGGTTTTAACCAATCTTGTGGCATCCAATAAGTTCATTGTGTCATTGGGATAACATTTAGGTCATTTTTGTCCTCTTCGGCTCTTCTTGTCCAATTAGGTTTTTTAACCAATCTTGTGCATCCAATAGGTGTGTTTGTGTCAGTGGATGAACCATTTAGGTCATTTTCGTCCTCCGAGGATTTTCTTTGTCCAATAGGGTTTTTAAAACAATCTTGTGCATAACAATAACTTCATTTTGTCATTCGAATTACATTTAGGGTCATTTCGTCCTCCCAGGTTTATTCTTGTCCAATTATGGTTTTTAGCCAATCTTGTGCAATACAATCAGTCATTTGTTTCATTGGATTAACATTTTAGGTCATTTTCGTCCTCCTTAGTGTTTTTAACCAATCTTGTGCATTTAATAGGTGTGTTTGTTGTCATTGGATAATTATTTAGGTATTTTCGTCCTCCCTATGCTTATTCTTGTCCAATTGGGTTTTTTAAAACAATCTTTGTGCATAGACTAACTTCATTTGTGTCTATTTGATTAACATTTAGGTCATTTTTCGTCCTCCCAGGTTTTTTTCTGTAACATTATGGTTTTTTAAACCAATCTTGTGTACCAATAGGTGTGTTTGTGTCCATTGGATGAATACTTAGGTCATTTT
>PGTU02003504.1:0-19104 GCA_002896215.2 Cicer echinospermum
TTGGTTCCCATCTGAGAGCAAAGCCAAGATTTCCACAATAATTGTAATGGTCACCAATCGAAATTAACAAATAACACTTAGCATTTAAATTTTAAATGCACAAAATAACCTTCAATCTTAGCATACTCCTTGAAAGGGTTTTCATATGCCAAACATGCATAATCAAAGTTAAAAAATGAAGTTTTTAACAAAACTGCACTGTCGAATTTGAATACAGCATCCTTGTATTCGAAAACAGTGTTATTTCATAAGTCAGTAGCAAAAATAGCACATCTGTAGTCGACTACGAGACAAGATGTAGTCGTTATGAGATAGGATGTCAACAGCCAAAACAACATCACTGTATTCGAATACAACATTCTTGTAGTCGAATACAATGTTGTTTCTGAAGTCAGTAGCCAAATCAGGACATTTGTATTTGAATACAACCTTCTTGTATTCGAATACACATCAGAAAAAGTGCAGAAATTAGTTTTGAAACGTTTCGAAAAGGTTTCGCAATCAATCAACACTTACAACAAATCCAAAACAATCACACTTAGCAATTAAGGCACAATCACAACAACAATTGAGTATACACACGCAATCATAACATTAATCAAATATACTCGCCTGCACCACCCTAAGCAATGCGTATAATGACAAAATGCATGGACTCGGCATTCCAAACAAACCCTCATCGAAGGGGCGTTATCATGATTGTACGCCTACAACAGCCTTGTACTAAATTACCGAGGTGCCACTATCACAAGGTCAGCACGATTTACTAAAAACGTAAATCGTAAATGTACCGCCTATCACAGGCCAATATATTATCGAAGTGTCACCTATCACGGTCAAAAAACACGATTTACAAAAATGTGCAAGTCTATCGTCAGACTTTCACGACGTGATAATCCCGCATGGATAGGAGATGAACCAACAAATCACATGGAATATCTCGTGGCCATCCGGTCCACTATCACCATGGTTCTCCCAGTCCGTCGCCATGTGCTACTATGAAATGCTTGAGCATACTCTGACTCTTTCTACAACAATCATTAAGTAAATGCAGCTATTAAAAGATTCCCCATTTTCAATACTCATTTAACACTAATGATTTTTTCAAATATCACACAGAGCATACTCAAACATATTCTCAAAATTCAATCCACAATTCACACCAAATCTATCAATTCATTTTTCCCAAAATCCACACATAAAAACACATCTAAAAAATTCATAATATTAATTATGAACACATCAATCACAACAAACATAAATCATCACAAACCACACTTCAAAACACACCGAAAACAAATTCCACAAATTCACACATAATCGAATAAATTTATTTTCCACAAGTTCACACCTCAAATACATCAAATTTCTTTTCCACAATCTTACATATAAGGCCCTAAATGAAACTAAAAAGTAAGGAAGAAGCCTTTATCTTAATGGTAGCTTTAACGAGCGTTTAGGTACCGCGATTAATTCTGATAAAATCTTCGATTTTTTTCGGTCGCTCTAAGTTAGTGTCACTAGCTCCGTAGCGGAGAGATGAGAAACTTTCCATTCTATCTCTTCGGATAAACGTGGAGGTTTGCGTTTGACGGTTTTTGAAATCACCACACCGTTTTCTTCGTTTAATCGAATCAGAGAAGAAAAACGAGTAGCACGAAAATGTTTTTTCTTTCACTATCACTTGGTTTCTTGAAGCCAAAGAAGAAAACGAAGGAGAAGAACAATGAAGGTGTTACGAGACAAGGAGAGGAAGAATGGGGTTCCCTTTGCTTCTTTTCATCTGTTTGTTTTCTTTCTTCCTTCTTCTTTTTCCTTTTCTTTCTTTTGTTTCCTTTTCCTTTCTTTTTCTTTTCCATCATATATATATATATAATATATATATATATTAAACCAACACAATATCGTAAATATCAGATATTTTAGATATATTTAAAGATCATCATTTCCACATCACCTCCCATCACTTTCTCAAACCATTTTGATAAAAATATCTACTCTCATCACAACTCAATTGGACATATACAATTTTCAGCAACCCGAGATACTTTAATCAAACTGTCCGGCATTAATTCTTCATAGCAAAAATAAATTATTCTTCGACAACAGATTCACCATACTTAATCTAATTTATTTATCGATGAATAATTTTAATCGGGGTATCAAAGATATATTTGGGCATTTAAATCACAATATAAAACTGGCTAAAAGCCTCAAATTTCAATACCAAAATACATAAATTAGAATTTAAAACTATGGGTCTTACAAATCACGTCTTGAATTTGATTCTCACGAAGACAAAAACTCGCTAGTTTAACACATAGGGAAGAAGGGCGGATAAAATCATGAATGACAGTCCAAACCGATGGCTAACATGTCATTTTTAAGCATATTAAATATGTATTTGGTCCCTTACAAAATATATCACTTTTGATTTACATTCCCTGTAAATGTGTTTTTGTTTTGGATTATAGTCCCTCTAAATCAAAAACGATCAGCTTTTGTCTTAACGTCAATCATATTACAAAAAAAGAGCACCAAGACATGTGGCCCTAAATAAATGCTCACATACACACTTCTATTATGATATATTACAAATTAAAATATTTTAATTATTAATTAATAAATTTATTAATTATAAGATTTATAATTAGTGTGTTATTTCATAAAAAAATGAATAGAAATTAAAAATGGAGTTTAGGATTTTTTGAAAACCCTTTTTTCTTCCGTGCCGCGGTGGTATTCTAGATCTCTTTTTGTAACTTTTTATTTGACGTTAAAGATCAAAACAAATAGTCTTACATAGATTAAATTCAAATAAAAAAACTTACGAGAACTAAAATCAAAAAGTGGTATGTTTGCAGGGACCAAAGACATAATTTAACGTTTTAAGTAAACAAGTCTAAAAAATCAATTAGCTTAACATGATATAATAACAACAATCATTAGAAAAAAAATATAATAAAACAATTCTTTTTAAAGAATGTATATTCAAACAATCATCACAAATGGTAATTTAACAAACAATAATAAATAAATCAATTTATAATCTATTATTAACACATTCATAAAATCTCAATTTTAATAGAGTATAGGTTTATCGACAAAAATATATATTTAGAAGAAAATACCAAATCAAAATGACTTAACACTTTTTCGCATTCTAAATTTCCAAAAATAAATGTTACCATGAAAGTTTAAAAACCAAGTACAATTAGAGTCAAACGCAAGTACAAATGAAAGTTATGATCCATAGCTACTAAACGTTTATGAAGAACTACACTGGAAACCATATTCAGACTCGAAAGAAAACAAATTGTGAGTATAAGGTCAGACAAACAGATGTGGTGTGCGTCTGAACCTATGCTTGAGGCTGCATTATCTGCCTTCCTGACTCAGTCCCACTTGTGCCTAGGGCGCATGGCACACTCGCGCGTTGACTGTTTAAAATTTTCGAACACAATCCTTGAGTTCGACACTCGGGTAACTAGCGTTTTATTATTGGAACTTGAACCGATTCAGTATACTTGTGGAAACGCTATCATAGAGCACTTCTAGCGGTGCCTTTCTTTGTGTTTCGAATCTGATTTTCATGTAGACATATGTTCTTATCCTTAACATTATGGTTGGAGGTTAACTATGTTCCTTATCAATAAAGACTTCAAAATCAGATATTGTGCCCTTAAAATTTAAGGATTGAAGAAAGAACTAATTTGTTTGATATGCTCTTTAAAACAAGCACATGCATTTATTAACTCTCATACTATCAGAGGGAAATTTAATCCAAATAATATTTTTTAATTTATGATCCAATTGTGTTGTAGAGAATTTTATCAAATATAACTAGTCTCACTTATTTTAGATTTGATTTATGTCTCATTTTCTTGGATTTTTTTTTAGTCCCCCAAGATTTTTTAAATTTTAACTCCTTTAGTCATTTTGTGTAATGAATGTTTTACGTCCAAATGATGGGTAGAGAGTAAAGATATATAACTTATTAAAAATGAAAGTCGGTTTCTATATAATAATTTTAACATTTGCATATTTTCTTTATTTATTGTGGAAATACAAAACGTAACGACAAACTTAAATTAATGTTCAAATTGGTATTAGATCAACAAGTAAAGCATTAATATGTGTCTTCATTAATCCTTCAGAATGCGTGTAGTTATCTTAATCTTTGAAATAAACCTTAATAAAACGTGCCATATTGAAGACGGAAATCAAAAGAGGCAATTGAACTTTAGTTTGCGTAAGGCAATCCTCATTCATATCTTTCCGTTCATTTTCAACTCCTTTTTGGCATTCTTGACTGACAGCTTCCCTATTTGTATCATATTGTGTCATATAGCATTCCAGGAATGAGCAAACATGCCCTCTTTTCTGTTTAAACTGCATGTCATAAAAAAGTTATTACTTAAATATTATATCATCTTTTATGATCAAATAATAAATTTGAGATTTCATTGACTATCTATGACAATGAAAAAAACTCATACTTTATTAGTTGAAATTGATGTACAAAAATCCAATTACATAATTTAACTAGTTCCTCCTACTCATTGAATCAGTTACTTAAGGTACATATAACTATAGTCATTAAAATTCAAATTCGGGTAATTAAAAAAGGTTTTAAACATGGGTTGGAAAATGTCAAGGCGTCGTCACCATTTCTACTCCCCACTTTAAATTTAAAACTCTTTTAATTACATATGTACAATATTTTTTGTGTGTGAATTATAGGCAGTAACAACAACAAAAGGATTGACACTTACATCCAAATATAATAATTATCCAAAATGAAGAAATATAGAGTTTGTCTCACTTTTAAACATTTGTAATTACTCTAAACTCTATTCACTTAATCTCAAACACTTAGTGTTGGAACTAAATTGATTTTATACTTAGAGTTTTGATGATAAAAAAAATATTTTATGAGAACAATAAACTTGACTTCAAAGAGAATGAAAGAAGATTTGTGTTTTTGAAGAAAATTTTAAAATAAGGTTTGATTCAGATTTATAATTTAAAAAAATCTAAATTAAGATTTGTTTCAGATTTATATTGAAGAAAATCTAAAATAAGATTTGATTAGATTTATAATTGAAGAAAATATTTGACCAAATTGAAAAAAAGATATGGTCATGATTTGAAGAAGATTGATCTACAAAAAATATGAACATAATCAACCTAAAGAATTCACAAAATTATTCTGAACAAAATACGAACATAATCAATCTAAAGTGTTTACAAAGTCAATCTGAACAAAATGCAAACATAGTCAATCTAAAGAATTTACAAACTAAATATGAACAAAATTAAATAGAATCAATATATAAGACTTGTACACATTGGATTCAAAAATAACGGATTGGCTAAAGAATATATTATTAAAAAGCATCTTGTTCAAAACTATTTTTGAATACTACCATTGTTGACTAAACTAGGAATGAAGATACAATTTAGAATTAAACAAGAACTAAATTAAACTAAAAATGAAGATACAATTAGGTTAATGTTGTAGATGTTATTATCAATTTTAAATCGTGTTTTGAAAAATATTTATAAAATCTCAACATTCAGTTTTTATATGGTACATAACTTGAGTTGAAAGTTTTATTGAAAATTTTTATGCAAGCATTTTGTGTAAGTGTGAATGTGATGTCCTGAACCTTATAGTTTAAAAGAATTTTTTATACTCTATTTTGAAACCGCTGCGAATCTCTTTCTTAACTAGTACATTTGACTTTTAATTTTAATTTTGATTTAAGGTGTTACATAGGCTAAGGTCAGCCTCTTATATATAAATATATAGAGAACTTCTAGCGGAACCTTTCTATTGTGTTTTGAATCTTATTTTCATGTAGAGCAAATTTTAATAACGATAGTAATATAGATTGCATGTCAAAGAGCTTACTTAGGTTATGGTTGGAGGTTAACTATGTTCTTATCATTAAAGACTTCAAAATCATGATATTGTGCCCTTAAAATTTAAGAATTGAAGAAATAACTATTTGTGATGTGCTCTTTAACAAGCACATGCAATTTATTAACTCTCATGCCAATCAAGAGAGAAATTTATCCAGATAAATTTTTTTAAATTAACATCCAATTTTTATAGAAGAAATTTTATAACAATCGAATTAGTCTCACTTATTTTAGATTTGATTAATGTCTTCATTTCCTTAGATATTTTTAGTCCCCCAAGATCTTTTGAATTTCAACTCCTTTATTCATTTTTGCAATGAATGTTTTATGTTGAAATGATGTGTAGAGAGTAAGATATAAACTTATTTAAAATGAAAGTAATTTTCTATATAAAATAATTTCAACATTTGACATATTTTCTTTATTAATTGTGGAAATACAAAACGTAACGAAAACTTAAATTAATGCTCAAATTGGCACCGGATCAACAAGTAAAGCTTTAATATGTGTTTTCATTAATCCTTCAGAATGCGTGTAGTTATCTTTATCTTTGTAATAAACCCTCAATAAAACGTGCCAGGTTGAGAACGGAAGTCAAAAGAGGCAATGGAACTTTAGTTTGCGTAAGACAATCCTCATTCATATCTTTCCATGCATTTTCAACTCCTTTTTGGCATTCTTGAATGGCAGCTTCCCCTATTTGTATCATATTGTGTCATATAGCATTCCAGGAATGAGCAAACATGCCCTCTTTTCTGTTCAAACTGCACGTCATAAAAAAATTATTACTTAAATATTTATATCATCATTTGTGATCAAATAATATATTTGAGATTTCATTGACTATCTAATGACAATGAAGAAAAATCATAATTTATCATTATCACATCACTTTGATATATTAATTCTTAAATATTTGCACAAATATCTATCATATTAAATATTATTGGAAACGTATAAAACTGTTTGTATATAATTGTGTCATATATCTATCATATCTATCATACTAAATAATTCTTAAACGTATATTAAATATCTGTCATATTAAATATATTTGTCCTTACATTCATATATTAATCGTAGAGAGAAATACTTTTAGAATGACATATAATAATAATAAAAAATACCTCATTGGACACAATTTCATCATTTAACCTGCAAAACAAGAGCAGCACCATTTACAATTTTTGGCATTGTAGTTACCCAGTTTGAAGATGTCTTCCGTGGCTATATCTCCCATGCCAATATAAGAAGTTGTAGACAACACTGGATAACCAGATGTTATCTTTGATATGGACATGTACTCATCTATTGCTGGTACATAATTTTTGTCCAACCATCTTGCCTCAGTCATATAAGCTTGGACTATTTTTTTGAACTGTCATCACCATGCAATATAAATTATTAATAGAATATCTATAAAAAATATTTTTCTTTATTTTATGATGTCAAATTGTATTATTATTAATATAATGATAAGAAGTTTTACTTTACAAAAACATTTAATGTTAAGGAAATCATTCCTCTTGCTATGATTTTACCCATATAGAACAATTCTCTATTTTTTTATAGAATAAAATAAAAGTTATTAATAAAAATATTTTATGACAGAAAAAATCATTAATAAACTTTTCATGAATTTGTATTTGTAAATTAAGCATACAATAACTTTTTCACAAAGTTGTTTTTACATGAAATCATTTTCACAAAGTTAAAATCAACCAAAGAACACATTTAAAACTCATGCTTTGGTGAAGTCTTATAATAATGAATAATAATAATAATAATAATAATAATAATAATATAATAATAATAATAATATAATAATAATAATAATAATAATAAATAATAATAATAATAATAATAATAATAATAATAATAATAATAATAATAATAATAATAATATTAATAATAATAATAATAATAACAATAATATAAAAAAGTAATAATAAAACTCTTACATCTTTTACAAAGTAGTTTAGGGTATATATTCTTCCTTCTTTCTTCGTTTCTTGCTCTATTTCCTCATAAACATTTAAGAGAGACTTGTAAAGTATCTTCATGTAATTTGGAAGATCATCCAAACAACTAATATCCCACCTGAAAATCACATTCATTACAATATATAAATCCTTATGCCTTTATTTAAATAATTAGAGTAAAAATATGTGAAGATATGTGTGTCATTACTCGAAAAAAAAAAGATAGAATTAGTAACAATAAATAAGTCATTTTTTAATTTTTTTTCCTCACAAAATTGAGGATGGAATCGATTGTAGCTCTAAATTTTTCTCTATAATTTAATTTTTTTTAATATTGTATATAAATGATGATTTACCTTTCAACAGCCTTGGTAAAAAGTTCTAATTCATCAATAGTTCCGTATGAGTCGTATGTATCATCAATAAATGATAGATGAGCAATTACTTTTGACATCATTTTCTTGCTTGAGAATATTGGGGCTCAAAGTATACTGACATACTCCAAAAGCAACATTCTACTATCTTCTATCTCGTGCAAACGGTAGTTTTTTAGTAATGCCCAACTCCTTCGACCATCTATCAAGATCCCAGATAAGGTATTAGCTACTTTGATATTTTATTTGCTGCATATTAAGGAGTGCGTGATTTAAAGTACTTACTTGCAAATGTTTCCAAATTCCATTTGATGTAGACTTTGGAGCATATTAAAATCCAATTTTGCCAACCTGAGTAGAATTACATTATGGGAAGTATTTTGCTCGTATATGGAGATGTAGCGTTGTGCCTCTAGCCTAGGCAAGTTTTTGCGGAGAGCTTGCGATAAGCTATGTTTGACTTGTGCTGCAAGAGAAGGGTTCAATTGAGTGGAAATAGATTTAAGGTGAGCAGAGGTGAAAGCCAAGGCCTCTTCCAAAATTTTCTTCTCCATGAATCATCATATGCGAGGCTTCAAACAAGCTTAGCATCCCTTCCACATCTGTGATGTTTCTTTCACTAAAAGTTTCCTTGCTCGTCTTGAATTTTGAACACATCTATAATTTTTATGAACAACCACAATATTAAATGCATATTAGAGTTTGTAGTAGTAAAAACAAAAAACACAAGAAAGAAAGAACAAGATAATGTATAATATTATTTCAATGTAATGTGATGTTCATAGATTGGATTGAAGTTGGCTTGATCATGTTGAAGACCAATATTAAAAACTATAAATGTAAAAAATTGAAGATTTTATATACCAGGTGAAACGTAAAGTCCACGTTGCCTTAATACTCTAAATAGCACGGCAAGAGAATGAAGGTTATCTTCAAGAATTATTTCTCCATTTACAACATAAGTCTTGTGAATAAGTTGCAACACTTTGTTGATCTCATGTTCAAAATGATAGCCGACACCCAAACGACATATGGAGTCAACGAATTTGACTTTGTCAAAGGGCTTCTCATTGTTTGTAGCTAGCATATTTCTCACTTCATTTTTTAAACAATCAATTTCAGCTGCAATATTCTGATCGAGTTCCTGCATGTGTTGAAGAGAAAGATGTTAATGGTGAAGTTTGATGAAGTGGATTATAGTATGCATGAAGAACATAAAAACACTAACTACATACCATAGATTCAGAAGCATATTGAAGGAAGAAATCCCCCCAAAACATTAGGGGGTAATCTGCAACATTTCTAGGCAAGTCGAGTTTAGAATTAGGATCGAAGTTAGCTACAGCAGGCAATTAGATATTTCAGTTTTCAAATAAATGGGATGCTTAACCAATTCTTCTTCTTCTACCACAATAAGGTTTTGTTTGGGAAAGAAGATGTCAATATAGATAATTTATAGTAAACATTAATACATTAAATTAGTAATTCACATCCTACGTGTACTACTAAAGCATTTAAAATTTAAAAAACTATCCGTTTTGTCAAGAAAATTTAAATATATTAAAAGAATAAGCAATGTGACTCATGTGTTTCCTAATTGTATGCCCGATTTGACTTACTATCTTTATACATATTATTATTTATATTATATTTTCATGCTTATTTTCAATTTACAATTTAAATTGATTAAGAACTTTTGATAAAAGATTATCTTTTCCGAAAATCCAAGTTTATATCCGGGTTGGAATAATTTTTTATATTTATTTCTCGACCAAAATTTCGATTAGAGGATTTATTGCCATAGAAATCGTGTGGTAAAAACAGTATATAAAACGCGAAGGATTACATACGTCACCTTTAAAATACGTCATTTGCATTTCATATAATTGAGATAGTTATTTAAATGATATCATTCGATAAAAAAATGTATTTTATGTTAAATTGACATCAATCTGATTACCGTTTTATTCGTAAAGATAAAAACAATCTTAAACTATTATTCTAAAGAGTATCGTCGACGCCGTATTTTATTTATTATTTTAAATAGATTTCAACAAAGGACTACTTAATAAAACTCACCTTCAATTAAATCCATCTATTAGTAAACACATTTACAAGAGTTGTTATGTTTCAATGTATAAAATATGAAGCTGTAAATGACATTAGAATAATGTTTATATTAATTGACCGCATATGTTTAATTATAACATGAAGCCAACCTTTTCATAAATAATAAAAAATGAGTGCAAGCCGTTAGTGTGCGCACGCCAAATTTCTAATAAACATGTGATCATAATATTTTTATAATTAAACACTTTTTTTTTTCAACGCAAACCACCTTAATTGGACTGTTATTATGAAGCCTATTCAAAGTTAGTTTCTAATGAGAATTACGCGAACTAATTGAACTAGTGAGGATCAAACTCAACACTTCTTATTGATTCAGAGAACCATATTGTATTAAAGTGTCTATATTATTATTGGACTAAACTATTGAAGTTAATATTATTTTCCTCCTTTTACAAAGGAATACAATAAAATAACAATTTTAAATGATAATAAAACACCCCACTTAAAGTTGTCGTTCGTCACTTTAAGATAGTTTAATGTGTCCAAATACAGCTATATCATATTTGTTTATTTTTTGGATAGAAATCTATTTTAACTGTAATTCTAATATATTTCA
This sequence comes from Cicer echinospermum, assembly GCA_002896215.2. Classification (NCBI taxonomy): domain Eukaryota; kingdom Viridiplantae; phylum Streptophyta; class Magnoliopsida; order Fabales; family Fabaceae; genus Cicer; species Cicer echinospermum. The sequence goes on from PGTU02003504.1 coordinate 10,971, forward strand.
ATCAATTAATTATATAATTTTATATATGTTTTTTCACAAGTTAAAAAAATATAAGAAAAGTTTCGTTTTCTGTTCCTAGTTAGTCACGTCACGTTAATTTTATACATACGAAAGTATTATATCATCCTAAATATCTTTATTTATTATTTATTATTTTGAAGAAGAATACTCTTGAAAAAATACAACTACAATAAAAATTAAAAATAGTATTATTTGAATATACAAAATTGACAGAATACAAATACCATATGTATTGTTTACCGTATTTATATGTTGAACAATATTTTTTTTCGCCTAAAAAATTAATTTTTTTTCACTTTTTTATTTTAATAATTGAGACATTTTTTCTGTGACACATATACATGTTTATTATATTAACCACTTTGAATATTTCATTAACCACTATTTGCTAAGGGTATAGATTAACTTAGAAGGAAGAGATATATATTAATCAATATCTATTTTAAGGTAGCAAAAATTGAATAAGTTAGATGTAATATTCTAAGTGTTTTTAACACAGAAAATATTATTAACCAATGAAAAAGTAATCATATTTCCTAATAAAATAAGTCATGATATATTATTAAGTATCTTTACAACAAGTATCTAATAATCTATTGTTTTAGTCAAAACTTTAAAAGACACAACAAATTATAAGTCAATTAATGTTCCTCTAATTCAAAGAAAAAAAAAATCTGAATAAAATATCTAATAAAGTCAATGTTCTAGTAAAAAGTAAAATTTTTTGACGTAAATAATTACATTGTAATTTCTATGAAGCAACCTATTATTTATTTATATATATATATATATATATATATATATATATTATATATATATATATATATATTATGCAAGATCAATAAAGTGTATATCAACAATAGATATAAATATATATATTTTATTATCTTAAATGATAATGTCATTTTTGAAAATTTTACATAAATCAAAAAATATAGTTAAATGTTATATGGAAAAGAAAAATGATAACTTACTAAGTTACTTTATAAAAATGATCTCCAATTAATAGTATAAAATATACAATAAAAATAATTTTAAAAAATAGAAATAATAAATAGTAAATGACATGATAAAAAAAAATATAGTATATATATATTAATAGCTTATTGGATATCGTAAAATAACATAAATAATATATGGTTGTCCAGTACATCTTAATTGGTAAGTTAAATGCAATGCCGTTAATATGTACACCTAAGGGTCTAAATTTAAATTCTAAAATTCTTTATTTTCTGCATTAAGATTTATAATTCTAGCCACTAATTTATTAAAAAATAAAATAAACACATGGTTACATTGACATATGATTCTATCCACTAAATTACTTTAAAAATAAAAATAAAAACATGGTTATATTTTTTACTGGAATTCATGGTTACAGCTGTTTACCTTTATTTGAGTGGATTTTATTGTTAAGGCAAATTAAGTCTTCCCTCTCTACAAGGTTGAATTAAACTGGGGAAATGGAAATAAACAATATAGTTTTATCAATTTAATTTGCACGAACTACCTAATAATCGTATAAAAGCTGAACCCGGATTGCGCTAGTGTGCTGGAACTCACACACAAGCAATTCATTTAAGTAGTAAGGTATTATAAATTAATATACGATTTGTAGATTGGTGTATAGCAAGCAATTTATATCTTTTATTCTTCTCGTTAGTCTCCTTATGTGACTTCGTTTGAACTTTAGACTGCATACATTTGACTAATAATTATTACTTATTTAGTAATACGAACGACTACATCTTATTTAAACTGATGCATGCATGAAATATATTATGTAGATCACAGAGAATAAACTACTCTAAGATTAAAATATCAACAGTTTTGAAATACGTAGAAATAATTCAAAAAATAAACAAAATATAAGAATATACTAAAAATATTAAAAATATAATAAACAAATTATATTAAACTTTTAAATAATTAAATGACTAGATGCTAGACCGTAGCATTGTGCTAGGTTTATTTTTACTTTATTTAATTTAAAAAGTAGATTTTTAAAAAAACATAGAAGTTTTTATATTTAATTGTTCAATGATATAACAATTTAGTAGGTTATATTTATAATAATAATACATTGGTACGATAAATAAAATAACGTATTAATTATTGAGATCTATGAATATGGTCAAATGTGAGTAATATATGATAATTGAAAATTTAAGAGATACACTCAATTGATACACAATTGAGTTATAATGTGTATTAGTTTATTGTTGAAACTAAAAATGATTAAACGTGAAATAGTTAAAATACATCCGTAAATTGTATTCCCGATTTAAGTTTTTCATTTTTATTAATCAATTTCATTACACCCCCAAATGTTTTTCTTTTAGTTTATTATTTTTGTTCTCCTTTTAAGGTATATAGAAGGGCAACTCTTTCATTGATGATGTGAAGGACAGGCAGCTCTCTTGTAAACTTGATTTTTCGTTTTGATAATTGTCATCGTTTCTTCTTAGCGATCCTCATTTCCATATCTCACCTCTTCGTGTTATTTTACATTTTTAATTTTATATCTCTCTTCGTCATTTGAGTTAGGACTTGTGTCGGGTTTGCAATGACTGGATTCCTAGTTATTCCTCATCTCCAATATTTTAGTCGAGTATTTTTGTAGACTTGTCAACAACATAAGCTTGCTCTTTGATAGTTTAGAAGTTGAATTTTGTATTGAAAGAATTATTACCCGTTAGAATTAAATATATTTGATTTTCAATAAAATAAAATATGAAAACAAAATTGATAAAAAAAATTCACAATTACCACAAAGATCGATGATTAAAATGATCGAGTGATAGAACAAAAAATATTTTGTATTTGACTTTCTACTTTGAATATTGGTAAATATATAAATATTTAGAAATGATGGACAAAATCATGTCTCTTTGAATTTTAGTCAGTTTTATTTTACTGAAATTAATTAAATTTAATTTGTTGTTCTATAGTGTTAATTGACATAAAATTAAAGTAATTCGTTTGTAATTATTTGTATTTGATGTATACTTATAATTGTTTGACAATTAATTATCTACTTTGAATATTGGTAAATATATATAATATATAAATATTTAGAAATGATGGACAAAGTCACATCTCTTTGAATTTTGATCAGTTTTATTTTACTAAAATTAATTAAATTTAATTTATTGTTTTATAGTATTAATTGACGTGAAATTAAAGTAATTTATTTGCAATTATTTGTATTTGATGTATACTTATAATTGTTTGACAATTAATATTTTGTAATTGAATTATTATAAATTTTGGATTTCGATTTTGAAACCAAAATGTTAATGATTATGATTACTCTATTAATATTAAAAATAGTTTGAATATTTGTAAATAAAAATTATAATACATCCAATTTAAAAGTTTGTTAAAAGAAGGCAAAAAAAAATAGGGATTAAAGAGATTAAAAGAGGAGAAAAATCTATTTTGAAACTTATAATGATGTACACGTCAACTTTTTGACTGAAGTGAAAAATATTTACACATATATAAAAATTAGTACGAAGTGACAAAAAGAGAATAAAAAATATGTTTTAAATATATATAATAGATAGATAGATATAACGAAACTTTTCAATGAGTTGAAACTTTTCAATGAAGCACAAACTCTCTTTGAACTTGTTGGTTCTGCATAATGTTCAAAACACATGTAAAATATCTAACATAGATAATCAATGATGAAAATGGAAAAAGATAAAATAATAATAATTGTTTACCTTTTGCATTTGACTACATATCTCAATTACTTCAGGTAGTGGAGCCCAATCACCAAAATTTCTCTCAATAAACTGATAAGCAATGCCACTTTTTCCACTCCCTATTATAAATAGTCCTCCTTTTATTTCACCTTCACCTTTAAAATTGTACTCAATAATGTTCCTTTTTTTTGAACGCTTGTAGTTGGAAATTGCTCTAGGATTCAACAAAAATCCTGATATAAACTTCTCCTTCAGAAGTTTTCCACCTCCAAGAGCTTTATATAAGTCCCTGCTTCGATCCAGAAGTACAACACCTCCCCAGTATCTAGGCCAAAAATCTTTTACCTATTTTACCATGATATTAATTTAGTGTTTAATATTGTCCATGTAAAATAGTTTCATATCATCTTTCAATAAAAATTCCTCATATTGGCAGGTAAGTCTATATTGTAACTGCAGTTTAAAAATAACGGTAAAACTAAGTCCCTCATTTTCTAAAAATGTTTATAAAAAGTAACACTCCTCATTTTATAAACCAATTTTTTGAAGATGAATTAGATTCAAAACAAAAGTATATGCTGGTAACAAATGACTGAAGACTGTAATTAATTACCTCTGATTCTATGTCTTCATGAAGAACTGCAAATAGTTGAACACCAAGTGAATCAAATATGGGTTTTCTTGAATAAAGTTGGTGTGCTTCAGCTCTGCACATGATGCACCTGTTTTCAAATTCAAGAGACTTAATTAAATGGCAGCAAGCAACATACTAAGACTTTAAATTACGAAATATAAAGCACCCTAACATAATACTAATAATCATGGTTTTAAATTGTGATCTGCAATATTGCGGATTTTAAAGTCTCAGCAACAACATTACAACTGCAGTTTAGATTGCAATGACAGTATTTATCCACATTTTTCACAATGTAAAGATTTGCGGCTACATTTGCGGCGTAAACCGCAACTGTGATTTCTGAACCAATACTAATGTTTGCCATAATAATAATGTTACCTGGTCTCCCGGAGGACACCAAGAAAACAGTCGTTTATTGCGCCACCAATTCCGAAGCCTTTAAATGGTTGTTGGTTTTGTTTCACCAATGGTTCGATACCAAACTGTGGTACTCTGGAGTTAATTTCTGAACTGAAATATTTCAACATCACTATATGCAGCAAACTTTCGATCACACAGGAGGTGGTTTCCACCACAACCCAACAACTCTAAGGCTCAGCGTTCACCAAGCTACAATCCTTTATGAAACATATCCATTCTTTAATCGTTCAAAATCAAGTCATTTGATTGCTCAACTGATTTATCAGAAGTGTATTAATACTTCTTATATTTGATTTTGCTACTACTGTTTTTATCTAGAGCTATAATTCTTTGGGGTGCTATCATCTCCATGCATTGTTATGCTGTTCTTCGTGCCTAAAAAGGTGGTTGAAAATCATCACATTTTGTTTTGTTAGTAAACGCGTGCAATGTGGCCTCTTTTCATTTCAAATTTGGAAACAGATCTATTGTGCTCAGTTTGAGAAGCTCTAGAAGATTTCTGTTACTGTCCTCCATCTTATCTGCATACTGCATCAATCCTTTATCATGTAGGTAACATCTGATTCCAAGTGCTTCCTATATATGGCATAAGAGGGGAAACACTTTTAAAAGCCTATAGTTTTAGCCAATAAAATTTTGTTAAGTCGCAAAAGGTGAGCATTGAACTTGAGTTCTTTTGTACATTTACTAATAGTTTCTAAAATTGTAGGCAGTGTTTAATGGATATGCACTATAAATGTAAATTACTTTTCAACTTATATCTAAAATGGCGTGCAGTGCAGTGGAGTGATGTGGCAAAATACATAAATTTCATTGAATATTATTGTAAAATTATTTTACACTCACGATGCATATTCTTTTTAAAATATATTTAAAAATTGAAAATTATCGATCAACTTAACTTGGGACAATTTCAAGGACTAAAACCATCAAGAATTTTCAAATTTCTTTAATTTCAAGATCAAATTCATCTTTACAATCCTGGACTTAAAATGATTTCATAAAGAGTGTTTGTTTATAGAGTAAATACAAGTTAGCTGTGTGAAGGAGGTATGATTGAATGATTATCTAGAGATGTTAAATTCTTTGGTATAAGGTATGTTACAGCTCAGTGACAAATAGCTTTAATATATTAAGATAGTTGTTGTAATTTACTTTATCATCTAATAATGATAAGAGACCATATCGTAAAAACTTAAAAATGCTAGTGATATGATTACCAACCTTTGCTTTGATCTCAGTATAGCACATCCATGTCCGCTGAACCCAATAACTTCAAATAGTAGGCAACTATACATCCCAACCTTTCTTACTAATAATCTATTGGTAGCAAGATCCTTCAAATTCCATTCCTATGAATTCTTCCACTGAAAACGAAGCCTTTTCAATGTGTCTCTATAGCCAAAACTATCATTCACCTTGTATATAATACTATTATTCCATCTCTTCATAGTGATTTAATTTAATAGCATGTCTTTGGTTAATTGTGCAACAATGTGATTCAACATTAAACAACAACAAAATCTAAAACTACAATATTAAATAAAAAGATCGCCAAAGATACCATAAAGTTGTTTTTATTTGCCGGCCAAAATCTGTTGTTTTAGTACCTGAAAATTGTCAATTTGTAGAGGTACATTTTTGTCACAAGACATTGGTTTCGTCCCCCAAGGCTAAACCCAGAAGTCTTATTTTAACCAATTGACATGGTATAAAGAAGCATAAATGTAAATGACTTGCAGATGCTACTGAAATATATCTTCGAAATCTATTTTACTTCCTATTGGAATATACTGAATTACCTCATTCGTTAACTCAATTAACAAAGTTACAACAAACACATTATTATAGTGTTATGTAATACAACGGACAGACAAGCTCAAAAAAAGCCAATGAATTATAAAAGGCGCCACCTAAACAACGGAAAAGCACGAAAAGAAACTATAAAAATACTACTAATAACTGTCTAATATCTCCCTCAAGTTGAGAACATGTACAATCCCAACTTGTTAAAAATATTAATAAATAGTAAATTTCCAAAACTTTGTAAAAAGTCAGCAAACCATGATTGGTTGATGCGGAAAACAAAGTGGAAAAAAAAAAGTTTGATGATTTCTGACTTGCATTTTCACAAATGCAATAGATCTATATATTATTTTTTCCTCTTATGTAGATTGCGACAGCAATTGGATGGCGGATTTACTCTGTCCCTTCAGAAAGAAAATCATAATACACGTGTCAGATATTTGTTCGTTGATTCATATTTACAGATATGATTTTTCTATAGCATATATATTTTTATTCTATGGCAATGGACCTTTATAATTTCAATTAAAGTAACTGTAACTACATAACTAAAAGCATCCATCACATTTCAATTTAGTTTCAAACTACAAAAGGAAGGAGAATAATAAAACTTCATATTTCAGATTTTGCACTCGGCCAAAACAAGATTCTACACTTTGAAGAATGATGGAAATAGCACATACAGTAACAAAATGGTGCTAAACTAGAAAAACTGAATCTCAATATTGGGAAAGGCCCCAAAAGACTAGATCCTTAATGACATACACTGTTTACACATGACATTACAAGATTTACTTTAAGCACTAAGAAATCATATGAAGATTTAAGGGTCCCTCCCTTTTTTTCCTATTGCCTTAGTACGCATCACTCACTATATTGGCAAAAATATGATTATTAATTTATGATATTTGAGGGCTGAAGGGGGCAAGACACCTAATCTGTTGTCCAAGGGTCATTCTCTGTTATGACTTCAGAAGGTTCAAAAACTTCAGACTCTGTACTTTCACTTTCCTTTGAATCTTCCTCAGCTGATGCATCTCCTTCCTCTTCTGTTCTACCCCATCGTCCTCCCAATGCCAAGGCCATCATTCCATAAATCTTATTTCCCAACTCAGCAGGGCTCTCCGGCTGCATCATTAAGAAACACCATTAGCAAACTGTAGTTATTCTATATTACATGAACTGTATATGGTATTTATAGTATATGATAGTGTAAAACAACTTTACAACGTCATCCAATCACGACCATTCAATCTGTCACATCATGTTGGACAATTCTTAAATCAAAGACAATTATCTAATTATTTGTTGTCATGACGAGTTAGTATCTCCTTTATTCTTTTTCTATATTATATATGTAATTGCATGAAGAAAAAACTAAATGTTCATTTTGTACTTACAGAAAATCCACTGGAAATTAGTGCTGTATCATATAAGAGGTCAACAGCTCTCTTAGCTTCGCTGCTGTCAGGGGCGTTCTTGCAGGCAGCCTAAAACAGAAACAAAAATATTTAAATCGGGTCAAAGTCACAAGCAT
>PGTU02003507.1:0-16326 GCA_002896215.2 Cicer echinospermum
AGCGCTTTCTCAACAAAGCGCTGTAAAATGCCCACCCATATATGAAATTATGGGTGGGCATATTACAGCGCTTTTGTGAGAAAACGCTGTAATATGCCCACCCATATATGAAATTATGGTTGGGCATATTACAGCGCTTTTTTGAGAAAGCGCTCTAATATGTCCACCCATATATGAAATTATGGTTGGGCATTTTAGAGCGCTTTTTTGAGAAAGCGTTGTAAAATGCACACCCATAACTCATATAATGGGGTGCATATTACATCGCTTTTTTGTGAAGAAGCGCTGTAAAATGTGCATAACAAGCGTGCGTTGTATTTACATGTTTTATAGCGCTTTTTTAAAAAGCGCTGTTGTATCATTTACAGCGCTCGTTTCCACATCGCTTATTTTTTTGAAAAAGCGCTGTAATATGCGTTTTTTCGCGTAGTGTCGTATGTCATGAAATGTTGGAACTTTGAAACATTGACCAATAGTAGTCATAGCATCCGCAACAACTTAGAAATATAGTGACTTTATTGCATTAAATGGAATGTTAAAATCCAAAAACTATCTAATAATTGTCATCTTAACTTTGTGTATTGCTTTCTTCCATGATAATACACTTCTTAGAGTTGGATGAGAGCTTGGAGTTGTCCTTGAAGCAAAAAAGCTATCGTTAGGCTCAATAGGTTTTCTTTTTCCTTCCTTAGTTAGGAACTACTGTTAGGCTAGGGTAAACCTTATATTTCTTCCTCATTAATTTTATCATCATAAGCAACATTGAGATCCTCAATGTTCTTTTTCTCTTCGATGCCTTTTAATGTTTCCCCGCAAGATGTTTCATTCTATTTATTTGGCCTCCTTTGTAATTTTGCAAACAATATAAACAAGTGTAATTTTGCAAGAAGTTTGTCATTTCAACATTATTCAAATTTGTGAGTAACAAATCATTGGTGAATGAATATACCTTCACCTGAACAAATACAAACTTACCATGATAAAAATAGAGATAACTTTGTCAAGTAGAATCAAAGGCATGTGAATAATCAATAATGACAAGGCAAACCATTAATTAAAGATTCGAAGTATGGACTTAGTAAAACAAATAGATAAAAATCGAAGGAGCATTAGAAGACATCCTTGAAGAAGAAATGTTAGAAGACATCCTTGAAAAATTCACTTAAGGAGTATTACGAGAAGAGAAAGGAGTTTGTTCTCTCCTTGTTTTTCTTCTGTTTGAGTTACATAGGGAAAGATTGATCTGAAAAGGGAATTTGATCCCAAAACAACGTCGTTTTGGTGATCTTTCATTGTCTTGGTTATTTGTACATAAGATAAAAGACTTTCAGAGTAATTTTGTCTAACTATTTTAAATTTGAAAAGATTGTGTTGTTAAGCAGTTTTCTTTAATTATGATGTTGATTTAAGTTTAAATTTTAAAAAAAGATGTTGAAGGTAAATTTGTGTAGAAAAGAGTCACATAAAATTTAAAAATTGTCTTTATATAGAAGTAAAGATTTATGATTTATGAGTTTTTTTTTGTGAACAAAAATCCATTGATTTACATTAGTAAAAATCTATTGATATAGGACAATAAAACATAGAAAGTAGAATGAAAAAAAGATAAAAATGTAATAAGATTAAATTATAAAGGGTATATTATAGATAAAAAGGTCCAACAAAATTCTTAGTTATATATGGCTATTTGCGATTATATATTGGTATAGATGATATATATATCTATATTGTTTATATTTAAAATTGATTAGACATCCACTCGTGCAATGCACATGTGGTTTTAAAAATTTATACGCAAAAAAGTAATAATAATTGAATCTTAATTTTCAAACGTAATACCAAAGAGAACAACAATTGAATAAAATGAACACAAATATATAAAACGATCTATTTATCATTTTGAAATATATTTTTATAAGTTATATTTTATGTAATATTTGAATCTAGATTTTTATTATCGCTTATTAATATTTTCAAAACCCTTAGATGATGTTATTCTTGAAATTGCAACATATAATTGTCCATGTGAAAAAATATATTGTGGAAAATAAACTCCTACATGCTTCAAATATTATTTTTGATTTATATTAATAGTCATTGCAGTCATACAGACATAAATATCAATCACTTTATTTTTGCAGTCATACATGACTAAGTATAATGTTGGTAAATTTCTTTAATCTGGCTAGTTGCATGCTAAGAGTGACTCGTCCAACATCACCATGTCTTTCTAGAAATTGCTAAATATATTTAGCATAGACACCCCATGAAATTGACCATATCATTCCTAAGATTAAAGATTCAAATTAAACAAATAAATCTTAATATATTTTATATTTATGATAATTTTTAATAAAATATTGCATTTATAAAATGATATTCACTCCACGTCCTCAGAACATTAATTAATTTGTATTTTTTCCACCCTTGTATTTTTCTCTAATGTTGTCACATTCAATATGTCCAATGATATCTATTTTCATATTACAAACCAAAAACACTATTAAAAAAGGCATCAAACTTATAAAAACATGTTAAATATATTTGATAACGATGAAATTAGATTGTAAGAAATATTATCAATCATCTTATCTTCTTTACTAGCAATAAGTATATCTAAGAAAACATCAAAGTCAAAGTAATTTTTTTGGAATCCAGTTATCATCTATCTTAATGCCCTTAGTTATACCTATGAAATTCAATTTGAATTTGTGTGATGTTGTTTGGTATTTTGAATCATTTTGACTAACTAAAAAATTTGTATCAAATACGTAGAATCTTCCACTATCAATTCTTGAAACTAGATTATGAGTTCTTTCTTAACAGTAGCGTTACATTTTTCACAATGCCGTTCTTTAATTATAACAACACAAATAAACTAATGGGATGATGAATAAATCAATATAATCGTAATTAATCATGTTTAAGCTTAGGTGCATTCAAACTATCATAACCAATGTTGTACCTTTTCATCAAGTAAGATAATCTCCAACCTATAAGTCTTTGAGTGATTTTTGTTTTCACTTTGGAGCCACAAACGATTGACTCGCACCTTAATATTCTACTCAATATTCTTAGGTCGAATATCATCAATAAATATAATTGTAGGTTCCTTTGATACCATTAAATTATTTCTACTACAATCCAAAAAACAATTACTATTTTATGAATCAGCTCTTGAATAAAGAGAGTCATAAATTGGACCAACCAAACAATGACGTACGACAATTCAATCTACCGTAAAATCCAATATCTTGGCTTGTGCATCAAGATATTGCATTGGGAAAGAATCATCATAAAATATGTCTTGTAGGTTTGTAGGTTACTTGTTAGAGAATTATATATCTTGATAATATATCCCTATTTGTGCTACTTTGTATATGATAAAATCTCAACTAATCATGCAAAATGACAATTATAATAGCAATCTGCGTCAATTATAATAGCAATCCACGTCTTGAGAGATTACATTGGAAAACAAATAGTTTCATCAACATGTGTAGCCTATCTAATATATGAATAGGGATAGAGTGACGAATGAAATATATTTTTAGACAATGATTATGACTCATGACGGTCATTACTTGAATATAAAGTCAAGTGGTTACTTCTAATATTATATGATCTAGAGTTTATAGGATTTGAACTAGACAAGGTTAATAGCTAATAACTCGTGAGGCTTTGTCGAACAATTATTAAATTTTAGTAGCTAGCGTTCCATAAAAAAAGTTATTATAAGTATTGGTGACGGTTTTATTTTTTCATTAATGTACTGTTTTCAAGGGCAATGATATATATTTTGGTAGTTATTAAGTTATAGTTATTATAGGTATGTGTCAAAAAAATATATTACAAGTAAAGATAATAATAATAATAATAATAATAATAATAATAATAATAATAATAATAATAATAATAATAATAATAATAATAATAATAATAATAATAATAATAATAATAATTTTATTTGATAATGTAGTTTTAGTGATGTAGCTATTATGACATGTGAAAATTTCTTATTTGTGTTGTACGCCAAAATTTCATATATAGAAAATCTAGGATTATATTAGTTGTAATAGATTTTTATAGACAACATTTTTTTTTCACTATTAATTACTAAGATTTTATATAATAGATATTAATTACCAAATTATTCTCAGCTATTCTAAGAGCACCTCCAACTCAACGTAAATTCATTAGATAGGGTTCAATGTGTCACATCATCTTAAAGCAACTCATTCATGAGTTTATTAAATAAGGTCCATTAACTGTTATAAATTTATTATTTATTAATAAATTAATAAAAAAAATATAACGGTTATAATTTATTATTATTAAACAATATAGAATTTTACATATTCAACAATAAACTTGTCAAAAACTGAATTTTACATAATTACACGCTTGCAGACGAAATCATCTTGCAATCGTTGGAGATACTCTAACGACAAATGACATGTGTCATCTTGAATATAATAGTGTACTTTTAGGTACAATATAGAGCATAAATGAAAAAAGAACTACAAAATTAAACAAGTATTTCTAAGCATGTAACTTCGCAAAATGCTATTAAAGTAGAGACCACGAAGCTCTTCTTAGATATTACATGCATGCAATTCAATAGAGTATTGATTAAATATTAAATCATAAACACATATCTAAAGTTATAGGACAAAACATATTCTCATATACTATTTGCTGAAGATTTTATTTTATTTTATTTATTAATATTTTATTTTTCATCCAGTTATTTATTTATTTATTTAAATTGGGGTTATACATTTTTTTTATTAATCAAACTAACATTAATAATCATTGTACAATGATCTATATTGAAATAATTTAAACTCTTACAACTAAGCTAATTAACACTTCAAAATATCCATTTATTTTTCAAAACTATAATAAACAATAAAATATTACATTTTTGTTTTAAAATTGCTATAATTTTTACCAAACATTATTTTTACCTTATTTTACTTTGTATATTATTTACAATGCCAATTACTTGTCATAATTTTATATAAATTTAAATTTGAATCATAATAAAAAAAATTAAAAACTAGTTTTATATAAAAAATTATTTTTAAAAAGTTTAAAACATTAATTATACAAATTCTAAAATATTATTTTCTTAATTGCTTAAAAAGTACTCTTAAGTTACTTGTTAGTATTTTTTTAGCTTAATTGTAGTTTTGGTCCCCCTATTTTAGTTGAATCGCGAAAGTAGTCCCCCCATTTTGTTTCACCCCAGTTTTAATCCCCCAAACAGAATTTTGGTCTAAAACTTGATGAAATTTCATTTTTTAAAACCGTACTACACCATTTATGAACATATATTTCAGATACAATTGTTGCAAATGACATCTTGAGGCATGGTGTGACTTAAATAAATACAAGCTTGGAGAATGATCTTTCTTGTTTGATTATGATACATAACTTGTTCTTTTGCTCTTTGGAATGATTTTTTTATTGATATGATCCTTGTATACTTCTGGTAAAATGCTGGAAATAGATTCAATATGTTGAGACAAAATCTCTCTAAATTGGTTTTAATGATAACAAAATTAATTAAAGATTATGATTATGCTTAATGACTAATCTGTGCTTTTGAGTGTTTTATATAAGTAAACAGGTTATCATTCATTAAGGAAAAAGAAGAAAAATTCTGAGTTAAATGCTAAGTATAAAAGTGCCGAGGATGGCCTCACGAGTTGGAAGAAACTGCAGTTCAGCATCCTCACTGTTTTTTAAATTATTAAACAAAGGCATAAAAATATTAAAGAATGAATTATTTGAATTCATTCAACAAGGGCATAATGGTATTAAAGAATGAATTGGTTGATTCATTCAATAAAGGCAAAATATTATTAAAAATTGTTTGAAGAAAAGCCTTTGAAGAAAAGTTGAAAGAGAAAGGTACAAGGAATGATGGTAGCATGTGTCCATAGTCAATATCTCGAAAAGCCTTCCAAGACATCATGAAAGCAACTCATCATAATAGGCAAAAAGGCTATATGATCCATTATGTGATTAAATAGGATTATAAAAGTCAAATCTTCAAAAGGCAACAACAAACAAGCCTTATATATTTGGTCACATGTCGTAAAGCAAGGAAAGAAGAAAGAAGGCATCACGTGAAGCCTTCACAAAGCTTTAAAGAAAGAGAATAAAAAAGGACATCACATGTCTTACAAGAAATTAAATGGAGGAAAGAGAAAAAAGGCCACATGTGAACTTGGTGAAGCTTTATGAAGACATTGAAGAAAGAGAATGAAAAGGACTTCACATCATAGTCAAACATTAAAGAAAGGAAAACGAAAAGGACAACACATGTCCCCAAATGCCAAGAAAACAGTACCTCGTACTTGAACAAGGAATGCATATTTTCAAATGTGCTGAATGGCATTTTCGTAAATATGAAGAAAAGCTTTGGTATTTCACAAATGAAGTTTCCAACGGTCAAAAGAGGCTTGGCTCATGAAATGAACATCACAAGAACTCTATAAATGGCAGCAAGTTGATCTTCATCAACAATACAACACATTGCATTAAACAAGATCATTGATCTTAAAGCTTTCAAGAAGCAACTCATTATATCTTCATACTTTCTACAAATCCTACATTAGATCTTTGTTTATCTTTTGAGAAAGTATCTAGAATCAATCACTATCTTATCATACTGTAATTTCCAAGTGGGGTACACTGGAAAATATTTGAAATCTGATTGTAAGCTTGGTGAAGCTTGATAATACACAGTTTGTAATCATCCTCGGGTTGAGGATCGATCTGTTTGAAAGTTAGTGAAATCTCACAAGGGTGTGAGGACTGGACGTAGCCATCTTTGGGTGAACCAGTATAAAAAACAGTGTGTGTCAATCTTCTTTTGCTTCTTAACTCTTTAACTCGTTTCAAATTTGAAAGTTTTCAAAACCCATCCTCGGGCTTGCCATCCTCAGCAAGAGGATAGTTTTTAAAACACTTGAAAACTATTTTTAAACAGCAAAATCCCTATTCAACCCCCCTTCTAGTGATATTTAGCTACATCAATTGGTATCAGAGCAAGGTCCTCTAGAAGAATACACTTAACAGTGTAAGAGAAAAAGATCCAAAAATGTCTAAAGCTAAGTATATTCCTGAAGGAGGATCATCCAGCCGACCCCCTACTTTGATGGTACAGATTACTACCACTGGAAAGGTAAAATGAGACTATTTCTCATATCACAAGACAACAATATGTGGTCGGTGGTGGAAAATGGAGATCATGTCATAAGAACCAACAACGCAGATGCAACCTCCGATGTGAAACCTCAAGCACAATGGACAGCTGATGAAAATGCAAAGGTACTCCTAAACTCTAAAGCTCATTTATTTCTAACGTGTGCTTTGTGCAGGGAAGAATATGATAGAGTCGAAGAGTGCAAAAGTGCTAAGGAGCTTTGGGACACTCTAAGGATCCATCACGAAGGAACAAGTCACGTGAAAGAAGCAAGAATTGACATGGGAGTAAGAGATTTCGAGCTATTCGAAATGAAGGAAGAGGAAACCATTGATGAAATGTTCTCAAGGTTAACAATCATTTTAAACAACTTGAGATCTCTTGGAAAAGTATACTCCGTTCAAGAAAGGATAAGAAAAATCCTAAGGAGCTTACCAAAAGAATGGAGGCCAATGGTGACTGCCATTACAGAAGCAAGAGACTTGACCAACATGAAGCTGGAAGATCTAGTTGGTACTCTAAGAGCTCATGAACCGTTGTTGCTAGCTGACAAACCTAGCAGAAAAGGAAAAATGATTGCGCTAAAAACAAGCCAAGCAGAAAGTTCATCCTTCAAGAAGACGGAAGAGGTCGTGAAAAAGGAAAGCTCGGAGTATCCTCTATCTGAGGAAGAGGAGGACGAACTGGCTCTTATTTCCAGAAGAATCCAAAGGATGATAAATCGAAGAGGACAAGATAGAAGATCTCCTCAAAAAGAAAAAACTGACAAAAGTCAGATAACTTGTTTTGGATGCAACAAGATGGGACACTACAAAACTGAGTGTCCTCTCAACAAAAGGAACTCAAGAAGATTTCCCTACAAAAACAAATCCATGATGATTACGTGGGATGATAGTGACGAGTCATCTTCTGAGCAAGAAAAGGATGAAGAAGCCAACCTATGTCTTATGGCAAAATCAGAAACTGAAAAAGTAAGTATTTCAGAACTATGTCCTTCTTGTGAACAATTAGAAATTGAATTTGACAATCTTTTAAATGACTCAAATACTTTATCTCATAAATGTGGTTTTCTCAAAAATCAACTTTATGAAATAAAGAAACTCAATGAGGAACTTCAAGCCAAGAATGAGAAATATGAAAAAATCATTCGAGATCTGAAGTTATCTCATGAGAAATTATCTGAGCAGCAAGCACTTTTAAGTAAAAAGAATGTCAGAATTCATCCTCTGGAAGAGGACACAGAAAAGGAAATTTTAAAAGTAGAAGTTGAAGAACTAAAAAATGACATCACCAACTTTGTTAAATCTACTGAAACTTTTCAAAAGATAATGGGATCTCAATCTGGAATTTTTGACAAAGCTGGTATTGGTTTTAAAAGTTCTCAAAAACAAAAATTGTATGAAAATTTTTTCTTGCCCAAAAAACAAGAGGTTAGGCCAAAATGTACTTTTTGCAAAAAGTTTGGGCACACTTTCAAAATCTGCCACACTAAGAAGAAATCTGAAAATATAAAGAAAGGTTGTTCATTTTGTGGTAAACATGGTCACCATGATTCTATTTGTTATCACAAAAGAAAATTCCTCATAGGAGGAAAAACTAACCAACAAGGACCCAATGCTATATGGGTACCTAAGTTACTTTTAAAACCTAACACAGGTTCATCCTATGATCAACAAAAGAAGGCCTTGGTACTTGGACAGTGGTTGCTCAAGGCATATGACGGGAGATAAGCATTGCTTTATTTCCTTAGAAATAAAGGATGGAGGATCAGTCACATTTGGTAACAATGATAAAGCTCAAATAAAAGGTACAGGTATTATTGGTAAAAATAATTCTGCTCAAATTGAAAATGTTCAGTATGTTGATGGTCTAAAACATAACTTGCTTAGTATTAGTCAATTATGTGATAGTGGTTTTGAAGTTATTTTTAAGCCTACTCTTTGTGAGGTCAAACATTCATCCTCGGGTAGAGTTTTCTTCTCCGGTTTTAGAAAAAAGAATTTATATGAACTTTATCTGGATGATTTACCCACTGAATCGTGTTTTGTATCCATTGATAAGGATAAATGGATTTGGCACAAAAGAGTTGGTCACACAAGCTTAAAAACTATTTCTAATTTATCAAAATTAGAATTAGTTAAAGGTCTTCCAAAAATCAATTTTGAGAAAGACAAAGTTTGTGAAGCTTGTGTTAAAGGAAAACAAGTTAAAAGTAGCTTCCACTCAAAAAATATTGTTTCAAACAAAACATCCACTTGAACTTATTCATATTGACCTTTTGGTCCCATAAAGACTCCAAGTCTTAGTGGCAAAAGATATGGCTTTGTTATTGTGGATGACTTTTCTCGTTTTACTTGGGTCTTATTTTTGAAACATAAAGATGAAGCCTTTGAGGCGTTTCACCATTTTTGCAAAAGGTTCAAAACGAGAATGGTTCAAAAATTATTTCTGTGAGAAGTGACCATGGGGTGAATTTGAAAATGAATCTTTTTAAAAATCTTTGTAATGAAAATGGTATCTCTCACAACTTTCTTGTCCAAGAACTCCCCAACAAAATGGGGTTGTTGAAAGGAAAAATAGAACCTTACAAGAAATGGCTAGAACCATTTTAAATGAAGCCAACATTGAAAATATTTTTGGGCTGAAGCCATTAACACTGCTTGTTATGTTTCAAACCGTGCATCCATTAGAAAATTCTAAACAAAACTCCATATGAGCTATGGAAAGGAGAGAAAACCAAATATTTCCTATTTTCATATCTTTGGTGTTATTGCTACATTCTCAATAATAAAGAAAATTTGGGAAAGTTTGATCCAAAATCTGATAAAGAATTTTTCTAGGATACTCCACAACGTCAAAAGGTTATAGAATATATAATCTTAGGACTCAAACTGTGGAGGAATCCATGCATGTTATTTTGATGAGTTTGATGACTTGTGTTTAGAAAAGTGGACAAAAATGAAGAGATGAACCTTCATCCTCTCGGGTACCCATCCTCATGATGAGGATGCGTCTGACCCAACCTCACAGCAAACCTCCAAGAGGATGGAGAACTGTCACACATCATCCTCCAGATCTAATCATTGGGAATACTGAAGATGGTGTTAGAACCAGAAATTCTCTAAGAGAAAACACCACCAACATGGCCATGATATCACAAGTTGAACCCAAAACGATTGATCAAGCTATTGGTGATAAATCATGGGTTGAAGCAATGATGGAAGAAACTCTCACAATTTGAAAGAAACAAGGTATGGAATCTTGTACCCCATCCTCCGGATAAATCTATTATTGGGACTAAATGGATATTTAGAAACAAATTAAATGAGGATGGAGAAGTCATTAGAAATAAAGCAAGACTAGTGGCACAAGGGTACAATCAACAAGAAGGAATTGATTATGATGAAACGTTTGCACCCGTAGCAAGACTTGAAGCAATAAGAATCCTCTTAGCTTATGCTACTCATAAAGGTATAAAACTATTTCAATGGATGTCAAAAGTGCCTTTTTGAATGGGTTCTTAAATGAAGAAGTGTATGTTCGTCAACCTCCTGGTTTTGAAGATTTAAAGAAGCCGAATCATGTGTTCAAACTCTCAAAAGCTCTTTACGGTTTAAAGCAAGCTCCTCGAGCTTGGTATGAAAGGTTAAGCTCTTTTCTAAAAGAGAATGGATTTATTAGGGTCAAATTGATACAACTCTTTTCAAGAAGACTCATGAGAAAGATTTATTGATTGTTCAAATTTATGTCGATGACATAATATTTGGATCAACAAATGAAGTAATGTGCAAAGATTTCTCCAATCTCATGCAAAGTGAGTTTGAGATGAGTATGATGGCGAGAATTAAAATTCTTCCTTGGTTTGCAAATCAAACAAAGAGATGATGGCATCTTCATACTCAAGAAAAATACACCAAGGATCTACTCAACAAATACAAAATGAGTTCGGCCAAAAAGTATGGGAACCCCTATGCATCCATCCTCCATACTTCACAAAAGATGATGAAGGAACTCCAATATCTGAAAAAGAGTATAGAGGGATGATTGGATCCTTGCTATATTTGACTGCAAGTAGACCGGACATAGTCTTTGCTGTGGGTCTTTGTGCAAGATTTCAATCTTCTCCAAAAGAATCTCATCTACTGCAGTAAAAAGAATTTTTAGATATCTTGTGGGCACCATTAATCTGGGAATTTGGTACAAAAAATGTTCAAATCTTGATCTCACTGCTTATTGTGATGCCGACTATGCTGGAGACAAAGTTGAAAGGAAGAGCACAAGCGGAGCTTGCAACTTCTGGGTAAATCTCTAATAAGTTGGTCATGCGCAAAACAACAAAGTACTATCGCTCTTTCAACTACAGAGGCTGAATATGTATCAGCTGCTCAATGTTGCTCACAACTTTCTATGGATAAAGAATCAACTAGAAGATTACTCTTTAAGGTACACAAAAATTCTCATTCTCTGTGATAATACAAGTGCCATTAATCTTTCTAAAAATCCCATTCAACATTCAAGATCCAAGCATATTAAATTAAACATCATTTTATAAGAGATCATGTTCAAAAGGGTGATATTGAATTAATTTTCATTGACACTGAAAATCAATTAGCTGATATTTTTACCAAACCTCTCCAAGAGGATCGGTTTAAATTCATCTTAGAAGAACTCTCCATCATAAATTTTCCCAATTAAATTCTGCTACTTTTTATTATTTAATTTTATTTGATTTTAATTTTTCGTTATTTTTTAATGTTATTTTGATTTTTATTAGTTTAATGTTGTGTGGCAAATATAGGACAAATCTAATCCCTAAGAATAAAGTCAAATTTTTAGATAGATAGACTTAAGTGAAACTTCCCTTGACTAATCAGACAAGGACATGCGTTTGCCTTTTATTCTTTGGTCAATATGATGGCACTTAGTGAATACTTCCTATTATTCCTTGTGCAGACTGCATTAAATGCAGTTATCATGACAAACTTTTCATCATGCCAAATCAGACGGCTCACGTTTTCCCTTTCTCTCTCTCACCCACGTTTCTGACTTTTCTCTCTCCTTCAATCCATCAATCAATCACGTTTTTCATCTTTCTCTTCTCTCTCACGGTTTCAACTTCCCACACACACACTATTCTCTCTCCGCTTTAATGCATTTCCTCCTTTATTTTCAAATTTTTTCTCTCTCCACTTCAATGCCCCCCACGGTTTACCTCATTCTCTCTCTCCGCAATTAATTTTTCCTTCTCTCTCTCTTCCATCCGTTTCACTCTCCCAAGGTCATCGTTTTCTTTCGTTCTTCCTTCCCTCATCACTTTCATCCATTTCTTCCTCCCATCAAACAATGGCTCGGATTAAAACTACAGCAAAGCGACAAATGTCTCCGTTTAATCCGAACCTGACAGACAACTGCTCAAGTCCTGAATCCCTTCAAAAAGGTTCAAAAACAAAAATCAGTATCTCCTCCTAGGCACCGCCGAACCGTCCACTCAAAAGGCCAAAAAACCTTCATCGTCAAACACCCTCTGCTCCTCTATCAGACGATCTTTCAAGAGTCCAATCTGGGGCTGTCCCTTCAAATAAGAAAGTTACTCATCCCAACTGTGCATGAGATTGATTCGGACGATTCCAAGGACCATGCTTCTGTCAAACCGGTTCCTAAACCCTTCCTCAAAACCGGCCACTCCAAAACGGCAGAAAACCAAACCATCTGAACCTAGTAAACCGACTCCAAAGAAGTCTCATTCATCCAAACCGATTCCTGTCCCTCTCCTTAACTCCCCAGAATCGGAGTTGAACTATATCTTCAAAATGGCTTAACAATCTGTTGTTCATGCAAGCATATTGATTTAATCAATCTGAAAAATGGAGGTTTTAATGTTGTAGAAGTTTTTTGACAAATTAGGATGGACTCCCGTCTTTAGAGTGAATGAACCTCAATACCCTAGACTTGTAAAGGCTTTTTTATGCTGCATGCAATGGATGTAAAGGCCACCAGGGGTTCAGTTTTTGTGCTTCAAAGGTGTACACCTTGGCGTTAACCCCACATCACTGTGCAAAATTCTTGATATACAAGATACTGGAGCCCACTGTTATGCTTGAAACTTGGTACATTCAGTACATGGTCACTCGAACCTCAGTTCTTCAAGATATCTTTATAGATCCTCGGAAGCCTCTAGTTGCATCAAACCTTCCTCTATGTGCCGGATATATCACAACATCTGTGCTCACTCAATAGTGCCTCGAGCTGGGAGTTATGAAAAGGCCGAACTGATATTTTGCTCATTCATCATCTGTTGACAGGAACACCTCTTCATCTGGGAACATTATTTTCAACTACATGTTAAATGCTGCAATTGTGGGTCGATCAGCTCCTTATGGGATGATCTTGACCAAAAATATTTAAACACTTTAATGTACACCTTGATGATGAAGAAAGCATTCAATGCAACAATTTTTTTCACTATGAAAAATATCAAACAAATGCGCATTGATCTACCTGAACAAACCCCCATCTCAAGGAAAAAGAAAAACTGCCTCCAAGAAGCACAAGTCCGGCATCACCACAATCTCATTCTCGCACACCTTCATTCAACTCTGCCAGCTCAACACTTCCTCCATCTCCACAAGTTAGTAAGGATCCATCTGCGCATAATGCTGCTCCTTCAGATAAGGATGGTGAAGACTTAGCTTTTGATCTGATGATGTATCATATGATCACACTCCTCAAAGAGCCCTCGTAAGAACATACCATCTCAGGTAAGCCTGAACTCTTCTCCTATCTCTCCAAATGTTGCTCATTCTAATTCTGATCCGGATTACAAGAAAAACCAAATCTCCTTTGGCTCCACCTTTTGAAATTTTTCCAAGGATAAGGCTAAAAGTTCTAAATCCAAAAAGGCGCGTTAAGGACTCCACTACCAGCATGAAATCGGCAGAAAACTAAGAACAAACGGTTTTTAAAGCTCTAAAGACCATTAGGAAAGACCAAAAGAAGTTGATGGTTACTTTTTCTCACTTTTCAAAACACTATCACTCATTTTGGACTCGTCTGCAATGGGATAACCAAAAACTTGGGTTCATCAGCTGCTGCCGTGATCAGCCTCCTGTGCTACCGGCCCAGTTCTCTTTTGCCCCTGATTTCTACATCCTCATCATCTGAAGATTCATCTTCGCTGATTGACTCTGTTTTACTTAAGTTTATACTTTTTGATGTTGACTTAATTCGGGGAGTCAGATTATGAATTATATTTGTGGTCTTATGTTTAAACTCATATTATGTTTTGCTGACTGTTGTTATGGATGTTTAAACTCAATTATTTTGTTACTGTTATGGCTGAATTCATGAACCTATGGTATTGTGCTTAAGTTGCTGAATTTTTTTAAGTGTTTTATGAATGATCTATTTACCTCTATATTGCATAATTTCAAAAATTTGCTTTTACTTGAATGTTAAAAGGGAAATTTTTCAAAATTAATCACTTGTATGATTGAGGTGGTAGTTTAATTATTCATTCTTACATAAAACAAAAAATCATTATCTAAAGAATTTTGTCATTCTCAAAAAGGGGGAGATTGTTGAGAAATAATCTCTCTAAATTGTTTTTAATGATAACAAATTAATAAAGATTATGATTATGCTTAAATGACTAATCTGTGCTTTGATGTTTTATATAAGTAACAAGGTTATCATTTCATTAGGAAAAAGAAGAAAAATCTGAGTTAAAGCTAAGTATAAAAGTCGAGATGGCCCTCACGAGTGAAGAAAACTGCAGTTCAGCATCCTCACTGTTTTTAAATTATTAAACAAAGGCATAAAAATATTAAAGAATGAATTATTTGAATTCATTCAACAAGAGGCAGAAATGCGTATTAAAGAATGAATGGCTTGATTCATTCAATAAAGGCAAAATATTATAAAAAAATGTTGTGAAAGAAAAGCCTTTTGAAGAAAAGTTGAAAGAGAAAGGTACAAGGAATGAATGGTAGCATGGTCCATAGTCAATTATCTCGAAAAGCCTTCCAAGACATCATGAAAGCAACTCATCATAATTAGGCAAAAAGGCTATATGATCCATTATGTGATTAAATAGGGATTATAAAATCAAATCTTCCAAAAGGCAAACAACAAACAAGCCTTATATATTTTGGTCACATGTCGTAAAGCAAGGAAAGAAGAAAAAGAAGGCATCACGTGAAGACCTTCACAAAGCTTTAAAGAAAAGAGAAATAAAAAGGACATCACATGTCTTACAAGAAATTAAATGGAGGAAAGAGAAAAAAGGCCACATGTGAACTTGGTGAAGCTTTATGAAGACATTGAAGAAAGAGAATGAAAAGGACTTCACATCATAGTCAAACATTAAAGAAAGGAAAACGAAAAGGACAACACATGTCCCCAAATGCCAAGAAAACAGTACCTCGTACTTGAACAAGGAATGCATATTTTCAAATGTGCTGAATGGCATTTTCGTAAATATGAAGAAAAGCTTTGGTATTTCACAAATGAAGTTTCCAACGGTCAAAAGAGGCTTGGCTCATGAAATGAACATCACAAGAACTCTATAAATGGCAGCAAGTTGATCTTCATCAACAATACAACACATTGCATTAAACAAGATCATTGATCTTAAAGCTTTCAAGAAGCAACTCATTATATCTTCATACTTTCTACAAATCCTACATTAGATCTTTGTTTATCTTTTGAGAAAGTATCTAGAATCAATCACTATCTTATCATACTGTAATTTCCAAGTGGGGTACACTGGAAAATATTTGAAATCTGATTGTAAGCTTGGTGAAGCTTGATAATACACAGTTTGTAATCATCCTCGGGTTGAGGATCGATCTGTTTGAAAGTTAGTGAAATCTCACAAGGGTGTGAGGACTGGACGTAGCCATCTTTGGGTGAACCAGTATAAAAACAGTGTGTGTCAATCTTCTTTTGCTTCTTAACTCTTTAACTCGTTTCAAATTTGAAAGTTTTCAAAACCCATCCTCGGGCTTGCCATCCTCAGCAAGAGGATAGTTTTTAAAAACACTTGAAAACTTTTTAAACAGCAAAATCCCTATTCAACCCCCCTTCTAGTGATATTTAGCTACATCACA
>PGTU02003510.1:0-10875 GCA_002896215.2 Cicer echinospermum
TAACCCTCTGAGTGATAAATTGATTAATGTAAAGAAATGGGAATTGCGAGATTAAAATATGAAATAGAAATATTTATAAGGTGTTGATTGATTTAACTTGCTTAAATATGTGGTATTTGATATTATTGTGATGTTTGATGCTATAAATTTGTGATGAGTTTATGTGATGAGATATAATTAATGATAATGATGTTGTGAATTTGTGATGAGAATATTGAAGTAACCCCATAGTTGGTGAAATAAATATTGAGGTGACAGTCTTAATGGAGTATCATAGGCCAACGAGGGGAGAACATAAATACTGAAAATTTGTGAAGTGAAGATTATTTTGTCATCATATAGGTAGGGCCTGACAAGCCTAGTGATTCCAGGGAAGTACAACTGAATGAGCCTAATCGTGGCGGTCTGCTGTCGAGCCTTAAGGCAAGATTGTTGGACCTTGGAGGTATTCGGGTGGGGAATTCCTAGGTGACTTGGAGATAACACTCCAAATGTCGGGAGCTACTACGCAACACACGTTTACCTCGACTGTCACGTATATGTGTGTCAGGTTGAGTTGAGGGGATCTATGTGAAGTAACAATGTCTATGTAAATGTACCTTTTAAAAATTCCTGTTAAAACTTACGAAAATAACTCAAGATTGATCTTGGTTATGAAAACAGAAAACAGAGAACGTTCTTGGTTTTAGTAGTAAAACGGAGAACGTTCCTTGATTAGTTGAAAATAGAAAATCAGTTTATGTTTTAATTAATTCAGTATGATTAATAGAGAGATAGGATAGAGAATACCACACAAGGATTTTATCCTGGTTCACCCAACGTGGGTTACGTCCAGTCCTCACACTGTGAGATTTTACACTAAGTGTAAAAGAGCTTTCTTGAACTTACAACACCTCGTCTTAGATCAACCTTGATCTATTTCAACCTCTAATGCTTTCTACCCAGAAAGCAATACCAGCACCTATCTAACCTGCATAGAAGTAATCTTAAGAACACAACTATAAAGAAACTCTTAGAGTTTAGTTTTACAAATTTGATTGTTTTGACAGAATCTGAAATTTCTCAACTCTTGTTTGAGATTGATTCTTTACAAAGGATCTATGACAATTCGCACAAACTATTGATAAGTAAAACCACAGCTGCGTTCGCAGCAATCAGTGAGTATGGTGCCCTCTGTTTTTACGAAATATTCAGTATGTATATGATTGATTATGGATTTCGAAGAGCACTTGAATTTCTTACCTTGAATCGGTATTGCCTCTATTATAGGCTGTAGAGCACTGAATGAAAGTACAAGAGCGGTGGAGAGACTTTTGCTTTTTGACTGAAACATTATTTTTTAGAATAAAATATCCTTCTTTGAAATAGCTTTTTGACTTTAATGTTTAGCATTTAAAGCATTCTGTCATTCTTAGAAATACTCTTACGTTTCTTTATGATCTTGGATGGTACACTATCTTCTGAGTCTTGAGTGTAGCTTGAGAATGTTGAGATGAATTACAGATCAATTTGAGAGAAACAGAGTTGCTGTCTTTGTGCAGAAACGAGAACTATTAACGTTCTTCGGTTGTCAGTTTGAACTTTCTGGCTTGAATATTAATTTTGGAGTTCCCGTTTTAAACGTTCTGGATTTCCTTTGTTAAATTTCTTGTCATATGCCCAGATTGATCAACTTTTCTTGACATTGATTTTTGGGTGCAGACTTTCATGACTTTTGTCTGTCTTTGATCCCTTTGATCTTTGAGATCAAATAACCTTTTTTGAGTGTGGATGTTCCTACTTGTTCCTGCCAGTACTAATTAGATATGAATATTCCAGCAGACCCTTTGTCAAAGAGATAGAAAAGGTTTGACCAATAGCCTGTGATGGACAGTTGTTGAAGCTGGAGATCCATTCTCTGTATGAGTTGAACATCTTGTTGCTGTCTTTTCTTGATTTGCTTGATTATGTCTTAATTAAGATCCACTCAAAAAACACATGTAAATTGACATATACATTTTAGAATCATAATTAATTTCTTAATTAACCTTTGTTTAATTTTCATCAAAACTTTAAATATAGAGTTGTCTCAAGCACTTTGAGACAGAGCATTTTGAATTGTCCGTCCATCAGGATGGTGGCATATATCAGCCTCCTAACCAAGTACTTGCAGAGTTAGAAATGGGTACCACATTGTGAAGTAGATCTAAGCTCGTGCCATAGCATTGCATTTTATATGATGTTTCGTTGTGATTGATGTGTTTCAAAAGTAATAAAATTACTCTAGATATGGATCAATATTATATGGAATGATCATTTTACTGAGTGACTTTGACGCTATATATGATACTATTTACTTAAATAATTTTGGCATATATTGTAATGTGATTATGCTTTAACATGATTTCGAAAGTCACCTCCTTCGTCGTTTGTGTTTGATGGCTTAGCCATGCGTTTGCGAAATCGAGTTGTTACAATTTGAGTCTTGAATTCAGTTTGGGAGGAACCCCGCTCTGATAAGTATACCGGATAGGGGTTGTAATTTGTATTTACTTATTAATTTTAAACGACTTTGTATCAAAACCATATAAGTACTAGTAAGTTTCTAGAATTAATCAAGTAATCTTAACTTAAATCAAAGCTTATTGAGATGCACTATGAGTAAGAAGTTTAGCTTCCTTTGATTTTTGAGAACGTGATATCCTAAAATTGAAATAAAAGTTTTTTATTTCTTGAAAACATATTTTTATTTATCCGCTGCAATTTATAGAAATATGATATAAATTTATATATATTTTGGGGTTTTAGGGTGTCACAAAGTGGGTGACGACTGGCACGAAAGAGAAGAAGATAAAATGAAAGAGAAAAAAATAGAGAAAAGAGACGAATGGATAGCGAGGATACGGTTTATGTGCCCCCAAATTTTAAAATTTGAAATAAAAGTATGTTTTAGTTTTGAAAAAGATTCGCAGCTAGCGGTTCCAAAGTAGATATAAAATTTATAGAATACGTTTCTCATCGAGGATTACGTTGCTACACTGAATACGTTCTAGAATAATAAATTTCCAATTTATAATTTTTTCAACAAAAAAAAAGCACATGAGTAAATTTTTATGATTAAGGGATCACATAACAGTTTAAAAAAATCCGTTTCAATTTATTTAGAAGTTAACTAGATTTAACAATATTGGATGTAATTTATAAAAACTTTATGGGAATTATACGATAGTTTGAGAGAGTGAAGGGAGAAGGATGTCATAGATTCAAATTCTCCGTTCTTAACAGAATTAAAATATAAATAATGAAGTAGTAATAATAACATTGACTATTAATATATGTATAAAATTTCATTCAACTATTAATTGATTTTTTTAATCCATATTTGATTTGATTTTATTTGTTATGTCCAATATTTGATTTTAAAATAATTATATTCATAAAATATGTATAATATTAGTAAAAGATTATCACCTCATATTATGTGCAATTAAGAAATTTATGATGGAGTAACAGCACAATGTATATATATATATAGAGAGGATTAATTTTAATAAACAAAAAACCATCTCAAGAGATCGGAAAATTGTGTCTCTCATATTTTCTCTTTTCTTGTCAAGTTCCTTTCATCTCTTAGTTGTTTAGTTAGCTATGGTTTTCTTCTTATTGCTTCTTGTGCTTGGTATTGGAATTGGAGACTACAGGAGGAACAACAGGTAGTTGTTTGATCTTAATTTATGTTATGGTCTCTCTAAACTATATATTAATAGGGTTTTCTTCAAGTAACTTTTAATATTGATCTTTTATAAAATAAAGTTAATTCAAATCCATAACGTAATACTAACAATATATGTTTTGTTTTGATCTCATATTAAACTAAAATCAGTAGTTTTTGAATTTATTTAAATTAAATAAATTTTAAGAGTTAAATATATATATACGAACAATCTATGCTTTTTTTTTACAAGAACAATTTATGCTTCTAAAAATTTGTTATCTTGTTGATATATCTCTAAATATAAAAATACCATATATTTATGTCTTGTAAACTATTGATTTTAGTTTTTTTTTTTTGTTTGTATACTTCTAAATAATATTTATTATATACCACATAAAACTAGCCCAAATTTTAATTATTCTTAATTATCTTTTTATTTTTATTTTTGAGGTACTTCTTAATGTTTGGTCAGGTGCCGGTGCCCAATGGCAAAAAATAATGTTGATGTTTTAGGCGAAATTACATGCTTATATTACACCAAAACGTCATTGAATGTCACATTCAGATGACCATCTATTAAACACATAGGTAGTTAATAAAGGGGTAAAAAATAGACAGACAAAAAAAAAAGGGGTTAAAATAGATTATAAAATTTGTTGAAATATGAATAGATATTTTTTTGCCAAGATGGAAAATAAAATTGGTTCTTAATAAAGTCACAAATAATTTACAAACAAAGTTATAATGTTGAAAAACATTATAAATTTTATAAAGATATAGATCACCAAAAATTTTAAACTCATGTTATTGTTTTAATTTATGCAGCAGCACATCAATAGGAGTTGCTATGGAAGAGTGGCAGATAACTTGCTCCAGCTAATGAAGTTATAGATCTTTTTAAATCAATAAATTAAAGAATGAGAATTTATGACCCTGATGAAGCAACATTACAAGCCTAAGAGGTTCCCACATAGAACTTTCATTGGAGTCCCTAAGAAAACATTCAACAATTGCCACTGGGTTTTCATCAGCTTCTTCATTGGTCCAAAAACTATATACTAAATATTCAACAAGATGTCAAATTTAGGTATATTGTTGTTGTAATGAATAAATCCTAATGATCCAACATCGCAATTTATTCTCCCAGCAATGCAGAACATTAATGCAGTACTTATATCTGCCAACTTACAAAATAAAATTAAAGTGTCAACAGCTATACAATTGGTTTCTAGGAAGCTCATATCCTCCATCAAACAGAAAGCATTTAGTAGTTCTTCAATTCATATATATCTTCTAGTTCAATTTCTTTTGCACGAGTGATTGCACCACTTCTTGCTAATGTATACACTTATTTAGCTACATAAGTGCCCAAAAGAAATTGAACTTTCTTTGCATTGATTAAATTCACCCAACAGTTCAAGTGAATGATGGAATATAAATACACCAAAATTATTTGATGCAACATAGGAGCTCTTTATTCAGCTCTGAGAAGTTGGTGTGCATTTGGAAGTTGTTGTATCAGAAAGTGATGGCCTTC
This sequence comes from Cicer echinospermum, assembly GCA_002896215.2. Lineage (NCBI taxonomy): Eukaryota > Viridiplantae > Streptophyta > Magnoliopsida > Fabales > Fabaceae > Cicer > Cicer echinospermum. The sequence continues at coordinate 5,232 of PGTU02003510.1, forward strand.
TGATGGTGGTGTTGCTGAAACAGTTGAAAATGCACCAAGCTTAACGATAGTAATTTGATTAGACATGTGTCTAATGGGACTCCTAAAAAGCCTAATCAAAGAATTGCGAACTTATTTTGTTTGCTATGTTTGATGAAATAAAAAAAGGACCTGCTAAAACAGAAACAACATTTTTGGTTTGTTCACTCCTAATAAATACAACCTAAGTATCAAATAGTGGTGACATTGGAGCATATACTTCTCCAAGTTCCTCCTGTTTTCAACTAAGAATGAAGGAATAATATTTTCCTTTTGTTTGTATTTATTATTTATTTTCTTTATCTAAAGTTTTTCTGTTGAAGAAAAATCTAATTATTTTTATTTGTTTCATATCTAATTATTTGGTTGCATTTTGGTGAAATAACTATTTGTGGTGTTAATTGACAATTGCCTTATATGTGAGCTTATTAGTATTTTTTTATTATGGATTCTCTCTCTTTTTTATCTCTCAAATGTTTTTTTTTTGTATCATTTAAAATTTATAATTAAGATCCTATATACATCATTCATAAAAAATTTTACATAAATATAAAATATATATGTTATATTGTAAATTTTATATAGTAATGTCAACTTTAATTGGAGAACGATGTAAAATCTTTTATATATGGCAAAAATTTAAATCAATTGCATTATCTTGCGAATGATTATTAATTGACTATGGTTAGTTGAAGGAAAATTGTGCGCCAGTGTGAATTTTGGTTTTTAGTTTTAAATTTCTATTTTCTAAATCATTTTAAAATTGAATTAGGGCTAGTTTGAATGAATTTGGTTTTCTGTTTTTAAAATCTATTTTTAAAAAAGAATTGAAAAATTGTTTTAAAGAACAAAATTAAAATAAAATTTGTACGGTAATCCTAGTTTCTATCCTTTCAATCTAATTTTTTGTCAATTCTTTCTATTTTTTATTTAATTTTTTTTCAATTTTTTTTTGTTAGATTAAAATTTATATCACATAGATGATTGTATGTAAAATTTTACACAAATTTAAACTCATTTAATAAGTTATTGAAACTAGTGCAAACTAACGGTGTTCAATAAAAATGCATATTAGAGATGTAAAATTTGTTATAAGTTACATACTTTAATTTTGGGTTAGTTGCAAGTCAATTACTTTAGTTAGAAATTAGTTGTTCTAATTTTGGTATATTAATTTCATTATATATACTATTGTAATTATAGTTTTGATGTTAGCAAAAGTATTTTATGAGAACATATAGTTGACTTCAAAGAGTATGAAAGAAGATTCATGTTTTTGAAGAAAATTTAAATAAAGATTTGATTCAAAATTATAATTGATGAAAATTTAAAATAAGTTTTCATTCATATTTATAATTGAAGAAGATATTTGACCAAGTTGAAAAGAAAATATGATCGAGATTTGAAGAAGATTTTATGAAGATTTAATTAAGATTTGAAGAAGATTTGGTCAAGATTTGTTTAAATTGAAGGGCTAGTTTGAATAAATTTTTATTTTTGGTTTTCGATTTTGAAAATCAATTTTTAACCATTATTTTAAAGAACAAAATTAAAATAAAATTTGTTTGGTATCCTAGTTTTTATCATTTCAATATAATTTTTTGTCAATTCATTTTTTTTTTCAATTTTGTGTTTGTTAGATTAAAATTTATATCACATAGATGAAGTATTGTAAAGAATTTTCACATTCGTTGTAAACTCAATGTCTCTAAACAAAAGTTCTCTAAAATTTTATATCAACCACATTTCAACATCTAACAACTTTCATCATGTAAGAAAGTTGTTGCCAAATGCATTTATGATGATTCTCAAAAACTCCACACATTTTTCGGTGTCAAAAATCTTTCTTTTTAGTCCAAATTGACATTTTCAAAAAAAAGAAAGAATAATACATTCAAAGATCTCTTGTACGGAATGTTAGACTTTAACATTCAACAATTAACAAAAAAAAAAAAAAGCAAGATGCTCATAGTTTTTAAAAAAATCCAAATTGGATTCTCAAGTTAAAAGTTTAGAAGTAAAGAGAAGATCTTACATAAAAGTATAGGACTGATTCAAATAAATGGTATTTTTTGACAATAAAATAGTGGCGCGTGTGGCCATTAAAAGTTTATGAAGCCTATTATGCCTCAAATATCAAACTTTTAACTCTGACAATTTTGTGTCCTAATCAAAATCAATTTTCTAAATAAGACTATGATTTGGTCCTTGGGTCACAACAATTTAATAGTATAAATGGCTGAATATTAATAATGTTCCTTAGATGGTCTAGATATTTAACTCCTATGACACTCTAAACTCATATTGAGAATCAAAAGTAAAATACATTAGTTTTGAAAGAGTTTGCTCTTGTTTCTAAAAACTAGATTGCCCTTTGCTTCTAAAAAAAATCAATAAATGGATTCTCATCTTAAACATAAAGTAAGATAAGATCTGTACATGAAAGTATACGCTTGATGCATAATGGTATTTTTGGACAATGAAAATAGTGCGCGTCTGGGAATTAAAGTTATGAGCTATTTTTATTGTGCTTATCAAATGTAAAATTTACTCTGACAATTTTGGTCCTAATCAAATCAATTTCTAAATAAACTATGATTTTTCCTCGTCACACAATCATTAGTATGAAAATGCTGAATATTAATAATGTATTCCATTATGTATGGTTAGAGATAATAACTCTATGACACTCTAAACTCAGTGTAATTCAAAAAGTAAAATGCATTAGTTTGAAAGAAGTTTTGCAATGGTTACCAAATAGAGTATATAAAAAATTTCCTTTTAAAATATGAGGCTTAGCATTACACCTCACACTTACACAAGACTTTGCATAAAATTTCTTAATTAAGTTGTAGATATATATAATTGAGCAGAACACGTAATATTAATTTAATACCATCATCACATCAAATCACAATTAACAATAATATCCAGGTAAATAATTGATAGAGTCCACCACCTCGTAGATCAACACACAAATCAAGTATGTTATGGCATGTTCTTATTGACTCTGACTCCTCCATTTTCTTTCTTTGATACCATTTTATACTTGAAGTACTTGGTTAAGAGGCTTGATACTATGCCACCCCACGTGATGGACATTCAAAATTGGCCATTCCTCATAGATCCCCTAAAGTCAACCTGAGACACATATACGCGACAATCGAGGTAAACGTGTGTTGTGTGGTAACTTCCAATATTTGAAGTGCTACCTCCAAGTCACCTAGAAATTCCCCACCCGAATACCTCCAAGGTCTAACAATCTTGCCTTACGGCTCAATAGTAGACCGCCACGATCAGACTCAATTCAGTTGTACTTCCTCGAAATCACTAGGCTTGTCAGGCCCTACCTATATAATGACAAGATAATCCCCATTTCAAACAAATAACATCCAGATTCTCCTCTTGTTGGCTTAGGCTACTCACTCCATTATGAGAACCATCATTGGCAATTGGCACAGGTTGAATTCATCACTATTCAATTAAACACAATATAAATTTCATGATATTCATCAAGGTGGTAACATCATAAGTCAACAAGTACACATCATCATTTAATATTTCCATAGTCATACATTACATTCAAAATTTATCATCATAATACCCAAGCTCTAACAATACAGAGTTTTCACTCGCAGATAATGATACTAGATCATTCGCACACACCATGTCAATTGCAATGCAAATAATTACAATTCATCACATTTTATATCACATAACAATATTAGGGATGGATATAAACAAGGTATGAAATACGTCAAATAGACAATTCTACAATAATTCAACTACCACACAATCTTTAAAATCAAATCAAACAACACCCAATAAAAGTTTCTAACTCATATTTTAACCTCACCAATTTCAAGTTTTCTCATTAGTTAATTATTACACAAAGGGCTTCAACCGTTAGTGGCGATCCCCGAATGAATTATGGGAAATATGGTTTTCCCCGTTCATCTCACTTAATTTACACTCATGAATTAGAACGATCTCTCATCCCTTACCTCGACCAAGGATTTTGTGCACCGGATGTGATATCTTTATTTAATGTATCATGTCTTCATCAACCATTGTCTCTAATAATCCAGAAAAGATGATAAAACAAAAAAATACAAATAAATTATTTACTATTGATAATATAACAAAAAATTTATTTAATATATATATTAACACAATGAGATACATATAAATATTTAATTTTAAAACAAAACAGAATCATATGATGCTAAATAAATAGTGTATACAATTTTGATTTTAAATAGGAAACTGAAGTATTGGATGTAGTGCAACAAATAATATTTATTTACTTTCTAATGAATAATACCTACAGTTTAAAATTAAAATAATTAAAGCTTTTTCGATGTAAAACAAAATTAGACATTTTGCAATGTAGTTTACTACCTAATGCTGTAAATTGTTATAATATGATTTATTGTTTAATTTTGATACATACTATAAATAATTGGATAATTTTATAAATTTAAAATTCAATTTGGTATTTAACAAGGAAAATGGTAATAGGTTGATTATTATGTTAATAAAAAATCATATGATAATTATTGAAACGGTAATAGGTTGATTGTTAGAAAAGATAGGAGCATAATATTGCCACTTTTTTTTCTTCTTTTTTTTGTCATGCTTTTTATATTGTGAAGAGTACTTTGCTCTTTTTTTTTTTTTTTTTTAAAAGTGTGGTGCTATAGAGAGGGTTAATAGGTTTAGCGGTTGATGAGAAAGACTTTTTCGACACAGGCAAATAGCAATTTACTTTTATACATACGTAGTTATATATATTTATTTAATGGATCCAATATATGTATATAATTATAGTTAGTAGTATAGTAAAAGTATAACAACGTATACACACATTTATGTGTTATTTATTTTTATTTTTTTACTTTAAAAAATAACAAAATAAATGTATTTAATAGCAATAATTTATATAAATTAATAAGGCAACACGTAAAAACGTATCACACCTCAATAATTAGATATATAATATCATTTATTATTATATTATTAAAATATATTAATTAGAAATTTGGGGTGTTACATTTATTTTCTTGTTAAAAATATTTTGTTCTCGAAATTTGTAGTGAACAATAATTCAATAGATATCTAACTAACCCTCCCCAAAATCCGAACTTAGTACCCAATGATATAATAAATATTTTAAGACATTCCCTTATTCAACCACAATATGTTAAGAATCAATTGATATAGCATGATAGAGTAACATGACAATGAATTATTTAAATACATATCAGATCTTCAATTTCAATCATGAAAGAAATATCACAATTACTCACTATAATTTATAGAGGAAGTAGAACTTATATATTTAATCTATAACAACTTACTACCTTAAGTTGAATGAACGAAAAAAAAATTATAAAGTTCAACTAAGTTCTCAAATAATGTTTTACTAATTTTACACTCTTAAAAAGTTTAAATAATATATTCTATTACTCAATCAGTCTCACTTACGTAAGACAAATAGAACACTTTTTAAATTATTTCATAGTATATGCAACTCCTTAAAATCCAGAATCAAAGTTATCAAGAATCAAAGTTCATAACCATAGTGAACGAGGGAAAACAATTTCACCTAATTGCAAAATACACT
>PGTU02003512.1:0-10865 GCA_002896215.2 Cicer echinospermum
CTGGAAAGCAGGAAAAAGAAAGGATTAACCTTGAAAGTTCAAGCCCATCAATCGAAACTGAATCAGAAAGCTGCTCAGATAAATCAAGCAGTGAGACTGAAGAGCCTGAGATTGGGTTGCTTGTCAAGAAATTAAAGAAATTTCTGAAGAAGAAAACAACCAAATTCAGAAAGCCATCAAGCTCTAAAGACTTAGTGACAACAAGACATTCACATGCTATGAATGTGGTAAAACTGGTCACATAAAGGTCAGAATGCTACAAATTGCAGAACAAAAAAATAGAGCTACAAAACCAAAGGCAAGGAACCAGTCACCAAAACCAGAAAAGCTTATATTGCATGATATGACAACGAAGGAATCCTCTGCCTCTTCGGATGAAGAAGAAGCGAATAATGTGTCTCATGGCAAATACCGAATTCAGAATCAGAAAATGAGGTTAGTTCACAATTCTAATCCAACTATGATGAGCTACAAGAAGCTTTTCAATGAGTTGCATGATGATTATGTGATTCCATAAAACAGTTGTTAAGCACAAAGAAAAGCTTGAACAAATGAAAAATGACCACTAAAGAATGAAAATTTATGAGTGAACAACTGAAAAAAGGATTCACATGACAATCTGCAAAATGCATTGAACTTTGAGAATAATGTTGCATCATTAAAATTGATTTATTGAAGTTTGACTAAGAGTACAGATAAACTGAATGTCATACTTAGCAATCACAGACATGTTCATGAAAATCTCGGTTTAGGATATTACACCAAATATGCATGTAAAGATAAAAACAGATATGGTATTGTAATATGCAAACCAGAAATGTCAAACATCGTCAAAAATCTGCTATTGCTATGTATGACATCTTTTCTAAACCAAACAAACATTCATCCTTTGATGGCAAATGTCATTTCTGTTGCAAAAAGGGACATTTTGTGTCAAATTGCAAATTTAAAAAATTAGCCAATAGAGGATGGAAGCAAGTTTGGATAGCAAAGAAATATGTGTTTGACACTAACCATCCAGGATCCAATTTAAATTAGGGACCTAAAACAAAATTCTGATTGTATGTTGCAGGTGTGCTTGACATCCACTAAGCATTCATGGTATTTAGATAGTGGATGCTCAAAGCACATGACAGGTGACAAATCCAAATTCCTGTCCTTGACATTAAAGGAATGAGGCTTTGTCAAATATGGTGACAACAACAGAGGAAAGATTATTGGAATTGGTGACATAGGCAATGAGTCAACTGCAGTAATCAAAAATGTGTTATATGTTGAAGGACTCATAAGAGTGACACATTCTCAATTTTTAAGAAATTTGCTGCTTTGGTTCAAAATGAGAATGATCAGAAAATTGTCTCAATTAAAAGTGATCATGGTGGTGAATTCCAAAATGATGCTTTTCAAAATTACTGTGAACAACATGGAATCAACCACATATATTCTGCCCCTAGGACACCACAGCAGAATGGGGTAGTGGAGAGGAAAAATAGATCCCTAGAAGAGTTAGCTAGGACTATGCTTAAGGACTCCAACCTACCTAAGTAGTTTTGGGCAGATGCAATTAGTACAGCCACTCATGTTGTCAATAGAGTTCTCATTAGGCCCCTGCTTAGGAAAACACCCTATGAGCTTTACAAGGGTAGTAAACCAAACCTTTCCTACTTTAGAATCTTTGGTTGTAGGTGCTTTGTGTTGAACAATGGCAAAGAACACCTAGGAAAGTTTGACCCTAAGGCAGATGAAGGTATCTTTTCTAGGATATCCCAAACTAGTAAGGCCTATAGAATCTACAACAAAAGAACAAAAGACCATAGAAGAGTCAGTCATGTTAAGTTGATGAATTATTTACAGAAAAACTTTTTACAAAAATCCTTCCTAAGGTTGATGACTTGTTGGACGAAGTTGTAGAATCTGAACCACTAGAACAAACCCATAGCTGACCCTCCAACTAGATCAGAACCTTGTAGAACCTATAGAAACCAGTGAGTTACCTAAGGAATGGAAGTTCATAGAAACCACCCTTTAGACAACAATTATAGGCAATATCTCTAAGGTGTTGCAAACTAGAGAAACCTTAGTCAGTTTGTAACTTACAGCCTTTGTATCTCAGATTGAACCTAAGAACATTAAGAAGCCCTTGTTAGATAGTGAGTGGATACTTGCTATGCAAGAGGAGTTTAAACCAGTTTGAGAGAAACAGGTGTGGAGTTAGTACCTAGGCTAGAGGGTAAGCATGTCATAGAACCAGATGCGGTGTTCAGAAACAAGTTGGATGAGAATGGTGTGGATAACAAGGAACAAAAGCTAGATTAGTAGCCAAGGTTATTAGTCAAGGAGAGGGAATAGATTTTGATGAAACCTATGCCCCTGTAGCTAGATTAGAAGCCATAAGAATTTTATTGGCTTATGCTATGTATAATGGACTTTAATCTTTATCAAATGGATGTGAAAAGTGTGCCTTCTCAATGGTGACCTTCAAGAGAAGTTTTGTTAGCCAAAAAACTGGTTTTGAAAATCCTGATTTCCTAATCATGTGTATAAGCTCTTAAAGGCCCTCTATGGTTAAAACAAGCTCCAAGAGCTTGGTATGAGAAGCTCAGCAATTTCCTTATTCAACAAAACCTTTTAAGCAGGAAATGTTGACAAGACCCTTTTCACAAAAAACTACTGGAAATGATATCCTTTCTGTCCAAGTATATGTTGATGACATAATATTTGGATCTACAAATAATAAATTGGAGCATAAGAATTTAGAAAATCTGATGAAAGGTAAATTTGAATGTCAATGATGGGTGAATGTCATATTTCTTGGATTTCAATTAACCAAAGCAAGCAAGGCATTTCATAGTCAATCCTAAATACTGTTCTGGATTTGATAAGAAATTTAACTTTGGAAAAACTTAAGTCCATTGATACACCCATGAGTAAAGGAAATTACTTAGACCGAGATGAGAAAGGTAAAACCTGTAGATTGTTACTAGATTTTCGTGGTATGATAGGATCTTTGCTCTACCTTACAGCAAGTCGACCAGACATCATGTTCAGTGTTTGTAGGTGTGCAAGGTATCAATTCAAATCCAAAGGAATCCACTTCATTGCAGTTAGAGAATTTCAGATACTTGGTAGGAACTAAGAATCTTGATTGTGGTATCCAAAAGAGACAACTTGTACCTTAGTTGGTTACTCAGATCAGACATTGCCTGATGTAAACTCGACAGGAAAAGTACCTCTGGAACTTGTCACCTACTTGGAAACTCTCTTGTGTCATGGGTTTATAAGAAACAGACAAAGCATTGCTGTTATCAAACTGCTGAAGCTGAATATATTCAGCTGGGAGCTATTGTGCGCAGATACTTTGGATGAAAACAGCACTTATGGGACATTGTGTTGATTTGAAACATTACCTATCATGTGTGATAACACAAGTGCAATAAGTATAACCAAAGAATCCAATAATGCACTCCAGGACCAAACACATTGAAGTAAGACATCATTTTATAAGAGATCCACTTTTCAAAATGAAATCATTAAGCTTGAGTATGTTAACACTCCGAACACCATAGCTGACATCTTCACAATAAGCTTTACCAAGAGAAAGTTTTATGTACATAGGATTGAAACTAGGATCATTATCCTAGTGAGTATGATCGTTGATATTTTTTGGGATTTCTGGGTTTTGTAGTTGTTTCTCCAGTTAAATCGATTTGCAAATCGATTACCACATTGGTAAATGGTTTATAAAAACTCATTTGAGAATGATATGGCTGTTGGCCCCAGAATCAAAGTTCAGGAATTGTTTTTTTAACTTGCCCGAGCGTCGATTGGAAATCGCACTAGTTCTTTTTTCAATGTTAAGACAACGATTTGGACATCGATTAAGTAAAACTGGAATTCGATTTGGGAATCGATTTGAAATATGACCGTTGTGACTCAGCCGTTATGTGTAATAATTACTAAACGATTGAATTACCAGGCAACGGTAACCTAATCGATTTGGGAATCGATTTACACGTTTAAGGGTTAAATTAGAACAGTTTCTCAATCGAATTTTCTGCACTGCACTTTCTTCCAGTTTTTCACTAAAATTTTCTCTGGATTGCTTCATCCTTCTGTCTCTGCTTTTGTATTTTTTGCTATCTACATTCAATCGTACAAATCTATCTACTTCAATCTACGATATGGCACGAGTAAAAAACAAACCTAGGCACGCACTCCTTCACCTTCACCATCTTCAACCAGGGAAACCCTTTCACCACCACCACTCTAACAAAAAGAGTACCCAACCTACACATAAGATACTTGCCAAGGACAAAGCAAGGCAACCCTCTCCGGTTCAAGAGAAGCCTAAAAAGCGAAAGGTACCCCAAAAGGAAAAAACTCATGGCTGATGCATGAAGGTAATTCACAAAAGAGAAGAAGAAACCTGTTTCTCACCTCCTGCCCAAGAAAGTTCCCGATCAAGGAAAAAGATGTTGAACCTTCTAATACCATCAGACTTGATGAAGAGAAAAATCCATGAGGGTAGGACTTTGGATTTGCATACTTAAGATATTGACGGTTTTACGTTTCAGAATCATCTGCGATTTCACGGTCTTGAGAGCTTTCTATCTTCTACCACTCGACAGTTATCCACGTTTGATAAGAGAATTTTATTCTACGTTTAAGTTGACAGAAGAAGGTTTTGAAGGCTCAAGTCAAAGGTAAAAGGATTGCTATGTCATTTGATCATTTTCTACCTTATCAGGATTGCCTTTTTACGGAAAATCTATCGACGGCAGTTCTGAAGCTGATACGGCTGACGAAGGTTGGGAAGAATCTGTTGACAGGCATGCTGCAGTAAAGGACCTGATGATTGATGGTTTTGTGGAAAACAATTTCATTACCTATCGGTTCAATTGAAGGTCCAACATCGGATGCTGATGTACACGCTGACTAGGATGCTTGTGTACCTCGTTCAGGCAACCATGCAGTAGTTCAGAAATTGGACATACTACTGTTATGGGGTTTATCAAAGGAGCTCAGGATGAGCTGGACTTGGATTGTGCTAAGGCCACATGCTGGAAGCTTCACAGAGCAAGCTTATGTGCCTTATCCACAATTGATTACCAAGATTCTTAAACATTTCAAGGTTTCATTTGTTAATGAAGAATCTACAAAGACCACTCTGATATTTGGAGAATCAATTGTAAACCAAATGCAATTGAAAAGGTTACATGGTATATGGATAAGACCTCAGCCTACCGTTGAACCAGCACAACCTCAACCTCAACCTGCTACTGCCACAACCCCTCCTGATTTTGTTGCTAAGATAATGGAATTCATAGAAGCTTAAATGGCACACAATGCCAATATGCTAGAATCCCAGTCCAGAATGGAAGCTAATTTAAGGACTCTCCAGGCATCCTTGAATTCGGTTGTTCAGGATGTGGATGCGATTCAAGCTCACTTGGGAATCAAGCTGTCATTTGAAGACATCGCAAACATCGATCGTCAAGCAGCAGAGGAACCTAACCCAACTCCCCTAGATCACCCTGAGACTCACGTTGAGGAGACACCTGCTGAGGGTAATACAGCGGTCTCTACCTCTCCCGTAGATAATAGTGAGGACCAGCCTAGTTTAGGAGATTAGGAGTTTAGGATATGTGCTGTTTTGCTATGACTTGTTGTACTCATTTCATCTATATCGATAATGAACTAAAACGTTTATCTCATTTCTCTCTGAATTCATTTGTCTTAATTCTTTGATATGCTCATTAATTGCTCTGATTTTCATTGCTCTTATACACAATGTTTTATGATTTCAATCCCCAATACTTATGTTGTTTAACATTGGGGGGAGGAAGTTTTTTTTCTGCCTTTTTGCCTTAACTGACAAAGGGGAGAGAAAAATTATAACTTGCTAATATTTGTTGCATTTATTTGATCTGATGACTAAGCTCTGATGACTTATTAATGAATTATTTTTTTAATGTAATAATGATCTCTATTTTTGATAAATAGCATGTGTACTGTTATGCTAAGATGCTCTGTTACTTCTGAATTTATAATCTGATAATGGTACATATATGCTATGAAATGTTGTTAATATATGTCTTGAAATGCTCTATTTCAAGTTAAAATTGTATGATTGTCACTATGCAAAAAGGGGGAGATTGTTTGGACTTTAGTCCTTTGAATCCTAATTTTAACATAATTAACAAACATACAATGTTCATACATCATATGATTAATCTAACATTTTAATTGAGCAAGATTTCAGGAACAACTATCCAATCCTACACACTTGAAACAAATTGCTTGGAACACAAGAAATCAACAAAAGTTGACTTTTGACTGAGTAAATCGATTTCATAACAAGGGTGTAAGGAAACATAACTGTTTGTGATTGTATAATCGATTAGGCAATCAATTGGCACAATTGGAAATGAAAATTGCACAAGTCAGTGGCAACCTGTTTTACAGGCTAATCGATTGGCAAATCGATTGTACACATCACAAAGTAAAACTGATTGAAACCAATCGACTGGGAAATCAATTGATCAAGTCACAGTGAGAATCCAATTTCTAGGGTAATCGATTGGCAAATCGGTTGCTTAGATAGTATTTGAAAAATAACTTGACTTGTGATAAACACAATCGATTGGACAATCTATTCTGATAATTTCAATCATGTTAAGTTTCGTTGCAATCGATTCGGAAATCGATTGAACTAAATATCAAGTAAGAACTTTTCAGGCAAATACAAACAAATCAATTGGCACTTCGATTAACATCAAAATAGCTAAGTCACTGTCTTGACCACAATCAATTGGCAAATCGATTGAAAGAACTTTTTTGAAATCACAGTGAACTTTGAGCTTGTGGCCAAATCGATTCTGAGTATTTGTAAATCGATTATGAGACTTAATAAATCGATTAAGTAATCGATTGGTGTGATTTTTACTTTGAACAAAACACCTGCAATCGATTATGAAATCGATGCATATAAGTCTGAACATAATTCACTGAAAAGAGTTTGTTTAAAGAATCGATTGGCAAATCGATTGGCTTATGTAGTTTCAAGATTCAAGAAAAACAAGACCCGCGATAATCGATTGGCAAATCGATTAGACCTGTTTTATAACTTTAATGAATCGATTGGCAAATCGATTTATTAGTTGTTTTTCAGAAACTATATAAACTGTTTTCAATCATTCTCTCAAAAACAATGAAAAACACTCATAAACTCTCATCAACAATACAACACATTGTTAACATTCTAATATTTCTTTTTCAGATAAAGCCAAAAAGATTTATCCATAATCATTGAGAGAGCTGAAAAAGTATTCTTGAGAGAAAAGACCAATGTTCTCATAATCCATCATTGAATAACCAGATTCGTGAGAAGACACATTGATTCAGATTGAAGACTTCTTTTATTATGTTTAAATTAAATACTTTGTAAAGAAAACGACTGTAGAAATCCAGCTAGAAACTGGTGGCGATCTTTCTTGGGTGAGAGGCCTCACCAAGGAGGAGCGTACTTTGATTTTGTGTGAGTCTGCTGAGTGACTACAAGGATCAAGGGGTGAGCAATAGGAAAGAGATTGTGAGAGATAGATAGGTTTCGAGGAAACAGGACAATCTGTAAACAATTCACAATTCTTTCTATTGGAGAAAAAGCTGAAATCCAGTTGGATTGTCAGGACTGGATGTAGGTTGTCTCGTAGACAACTGAACCAGGATAAATCTTGGTGCATTCTGTCCCTTATCTTTTTACTTTTAATTGCTAAACTTGTATGCCGCATTATAATTCCGCTGTGTATGTGATATTGCTTTAATTTGATTAAAGGCTGATATATTCTGATTATTTCGAGGTCATAATAATCAACATCCAATAGGTGTGTTTGTGTCATTGGATTAATATTTAGGTCATTTTCGTCCTCCCTAGGCTTATTCTAGGCCAATTAGGGTTTTTAACCAATCTTGTGCATCCAATAGGTGTGTTTGTGTAATTGGATTAACATTTTGGTCATTTTCTTCCTCCGTAGGCTTATTCTAGTCCATTTAGGGTTTTTGTCCAATCTTGTGCTTCCAATAAGTTCATTTGGGTCATTGGATTACAAATTAGTTGATTTTCCTCCCCCCTAAGTTTATTCTAGTCCTATTAGGGTAAGTAACCAATCTTGGGCATCCAATAGTGTGTTTGTGTAACTGGATTAACATTTAGGTCTTTTTCGTCTGCCCTAGGCTTATTCTAGTCTATTTAGGGTTTTTAACCAATCTCGTGCATCCAACAAGTTTATTGGTGTCATTGGATTAACATTTAGGTCATTTTCTTCCTTCCAAAGCTTATTCTAGTACAATTAGGGGTTTTAACCAATCTTGTGCGTCCAACACGTTTATTTGTGTCATTGGATTAACATTTAGGACAACTTCTTCCTCTGTAGGCTTATTCTAGTCCATTTAGGGTTTTTCTCCAATCTTGTGCATCCGATAACTACATTTATGTCATCGGATTACAATTTAGTTGATTTTCGTCTTCCCTAAGCTTATTGTAGTCCCATTAGGGTTTTTAACTAATCTTGGGCATCCAATAGGTGTGTTTGTGTCATTGGATTAACTTTTAGGTCGTTTTCGTCCTCCCTCGGGTTATTCTAGTCTAATTAGGGTTTTTAACCAATCTTGTGCATCCAATAAGTTCATTTGTGTCATTGGATTAACGTTTAAGTCATTTTCGTCCTCCCTTGGCTTATTCTAGTCCTATTATGGTTAGTAAACCAATCTTGTGCATCCAATAAGTGTGTTTGTGTCATTGGATTAACAATTAGGTCATTTTCGTTCTCCCTAGGCTTATTCTAGTTCAATTAGGGGTTTTAACCATTCTTGTGCATCCTATTAGTAAATTTGTGTCATTGGATTAGTCCAATTAGGATTTTATTTACCAATCTTGTGCATCCAATAGGTGTGTTTGTGTCATTGGATTAACATTTAGGTTATTTTCGTCGTCCCTAGGATTTTCCTAGTCAATTTGGGTTTTAACCAATCTTCTGCATCCAGTAGGTGGATTTGTGTCATTGGATTAACATTTAGGTAATTTTCGTACCCCCTTGGCTTATTCTAGTCCAATTATTGTTTTTAACCAATCTTTTGCATCGAATAGGTGTGTTTGTGTAGTTGGATTAACATTTAGGTCATTTTCGTCCTCCCTAGGCTTATTCTAGTCCATTTAAGGTTTTTAACCAATTTCGAGCATCCAATAAGTTGACTTGTGTCATTGGATTAACGTTTAGGTCAATTTCCCCCTCCCTAGGCTTATTCTAGTCCAATTAGGGTTTCTAACCAATCTTAAGCATCCAATTAGGGTTTCTAAATAAGGTAATACCTTTGGATAAATATGAATCCAAAATATTTACACATCAAAAAGTGGTACACGTAACCTATCGATAATAACATGTCAAGCTAACAAATAGTATAGGTACAGTCTTCCATTTTAAATAAATACAATGCAGAGAAAGACGTATGTTCCCTCTATGTCAACCTAATCTGATCATTTCCAAACAAACTAAACGCCTGAGTGTCTCCACGCGACCCCGTAAGATCCTCCTAGTCATATAGCTCCGATTGCATGCGATTCGCCACCCGCTCTATCATTCCCCATCCACAGGGTACGAACCGTCAGTGTTCAATATGCTCCTGCCACATCTCATCTGAGGGTGCAAGCCCCGATGTATCCACTTATAGTTGTAAAGGCCGAAAGGCGCTCACCAAACCGAAATACTAACAGTTAACAGTGCATCAACATCTATGTATCAGTTGAAGTAAATGCACACAAAAAACCTACGATAGTCATACTTAGCATGCACCTTAAAAAGGCATATTTCCATATGCTAAAAGTTCATATAACACTTGCCAAATAACAATGAAAACAAAATAAAGTTCTCAATCCATCAAGTAATACATAACTAACCAAGACATTGATAAATCAATTGAGCAATCTGTTATCTAACTCAAAATAAGAATTTCTACTAAGCCAATCGATTTCCTGAAGGTTTTTAGTGAAATCTCCACTATGGGCTTAAATCAATCGATTGGGCAATCGATTGAATGAATAGCTGAGCCCCTGACTTAATGCCAATAGATTTCCAAATCGATTTTGTCAGTTTTGTTGAATTCATGCATGGCCAAATCGATTTCCAAATCGATTTTCTTAAATGGTTTTGAAAAACATATTATAAAATCGATTGGCAAATCGATTATGTCAAATTAGGGAAGCCCTTGTAACTCATCCAATCGATTAGGAGATCGATTTCCCTGCATATTATTCCAAAAATACATAAACTAACTCAATCATCATTCATACACAATTATTCAACATGTTAACACTTAGCAAATCAATCCCCACGTCTATCACCACGACAAATTGAGTTTCGAATAAGTTTTACAACCCAATCACACTTACACACAATATATCAATTCGAGTAACACCGCTACCAATTTCAACACAAATACCACGACAACTCAATTTCAAAACACCAATCATAAACTTGAATCAAACACGACTCGTGTGCCAAGCACCCTAATGCGATGCGTTATGTCAAAATGCATGGACTCGGACTTCCAAACCAGAACCCTTCCTCGATAGGCCGTAAATCATAATTCAAATACCGCTATGGCGCAGACGCCATGAGTACCATAATTACCGAGAAAGTGAGGGTGCCTCCTATCACGGGTCATAGCAACTCTTGTTTACCGAGGTGCCACCTATCACGGTCAACACGATTTATTTAAAGAAAAAGCATAAATCGTAACGTACCGCCTATCACAGGCCAAAGTACTTATTTACGAGGTGCCACCTATCATGGGTCAGCACAATTTACCAA
>PGTU02003518.1:0-43907 GCA_002896215.2 Cicer echinospermum
AATTTTAATAAATAATTATTTGTTAAAAAAAAATTAAAATGGTCAATACATTTTAAACTTAATTTTATGTGGTTTCAAGGTACCTTAAAAAATTAGGCCTAAATCAATGAGATGATTTGTATCTTGAACCACAACTTAAAATAGTTAGATCAAGGTTTATGCCACTTTCTTAGTTATCTTCGTCCTTGTTTGATATCATTTGTGTGACTAGGAAACCTTGAACGGAATGACATGAAGACGTGAATTTGATTAAATGTGTTATTGAGTGTGTTGAAACTAGGGTGGGATAGGCTAGGCAGGCCAGGCTTGAAAGGGCTGAGCCTGGCCTTACGATGAATTTTTGAGGCTAAGCTGGCCTACGGGCCTATGATAGCCTTTTTTTTCCGGCCTGAGTCCTGGCCTAACGGCCTATCATGGTTTGGCCTGTAAGCTATTTAAAAGCCTTATTCACATAAAAATAATTTTTTCTACAAAATAATTTAAAAAAAATATGAAACAAATATATCTCTCAAACAAATGGTCTCCCAAAACTCAGATTATTACCTCTCAACAAATCCCTCGTGCAACATCATATTTAGTAATAATATATTATATTTATATATATATACATATATATAGTATATACTCATATATATATAAGGTAATAAATAACACAATTATCTATAGCTACATGATGCCTACACATATCGATTTATATGATTGTCTCCATATACCAATACTAATGTGTATATGCATATATATTAAATAAAAAAATGATTTTTTCTAACAAAATAATTTTTTTAAAAATATAAAACAATACCTTTTAAACCTAAAAAATAGTTTTTGGTTTAAAAGAATAAATTTTTTTATTGAAACAAACGGCACCTATTATTATCTCTCAACACTCAGAATATTACTCTAAACAAATCCTCTCAAAACAACTGGAATATTACCTCTCAAACAAATTCATATTCAGTAATAATAAACAATTAGGGTTTCTAAATTTATATACTAATAATATATATAAGATAACAAATAAAATAGTATTGGTTTTTATAAAATATAAAGTACAAATAAATAATATCGGTTTTTATAAAAATATGTTGTTTTCATACATGTTTGTTGGAGTGAGTGCAATGGAAAATTAGAAGAAGAAAAAATAGAGAATGGAATACATATAAAATATATATAGGCCGGCCTGTCAGGCCTAATAGGCTTTTTTACAAGCCTGAGCATGACCTATTTACATAAATAGGCTTTAAAAACAGCCTGAGCCTGACCTTTTTATTAAAACAGGCCAGGCCAGGCCAGGCCATAAGTAGGCCAGGCCATAGGCCCCTGTCGGACGGCCTAGCCTATTCCCATCCCTAGTTGAAACTAAAGGAATGACACCACGATGTGAATGTCTATTAAATATTTTTTTAATAAACTGAAATTATATATATATATATATATATATATATATATATATTCTTTAATGTGTTGAGAATAATGGAATGATATGATGATGTGACTGTGAATAATTACGCTATTAAAACGTGTTAGAGAGTTCTTCTGCTAAGCATTCTTGGGAAAAATTTGTGAAATACATACTATAAATATTATTGTGAAATTTCGAATATTTAACTTATGCATAAGATGATTTTTCGTTAAGGAGTGACGTAAAATGACGAGAGGAGGAAGGTACATGTGATGGTCTTAAGGACGTCTAACTAACTATTGTAGAAGAAGATGACACCTTGTAATTATGACAACTTAATAACCACATGATTTTTGTAATGATATGATGACCTCATGAATTGCAAGCTTATAATTAAGTCACGAGTTAACATTATATGTGTTCGAAGAAGACAATTATGAGTTTGATAGTGACAATCAATGCAATCGAGTCTTTGGGCAAGACGCTAAACCTTGGACGCACTACGCGAAAAAACGCATATTACAACGCTTTTTTTAAGCCATTTACAGCACTTTTTCAAAAAAATAAGCGCTGTGGAATCGAGCGCTGTAAATGATACAACAGCGCTTTTAAAAAAGCGCTATAAAATATGTAAATACAACGCGCGCTTGTTATGCACATTTTACAGCGCTTCTTCACACAAAAAAGCGCTGTAATATGCACCCCATTATATGAGTTATGGGTCTGCTTTTAGAGCGCTTTTTTAACACAAGCGCTGTAAAATGCACACCCATAATTTCATATATGGGTGTGCATTTTACAGCGCTTTCTCAAAAAAGCCCTCTAAAATGCCCAACCATAATTTCATATATGGTGGGCATATTACAGCGCTTTCTCACAAAAGCGCTGTAATATGCCCACCATAATTTCATATATGGGTCTGCATTTACAACGCTTTTTTGAGAAAGCGCTGTAAAATGCACACCCATAATTTCATATATGAGTGTGCATATTACAGCGCTTTCTCAAAAAAGCGCTGTAAAATGCCCACCCATAATTTCATATTATGGGTCTGCATTTTACAACGCTTTTCTTGTACATTTTACAGTGCTTTCTCACTAAAGCGCTGTAAAATGTGTGTGTGTGTGTGTTTTTTTTTTAAACGCTGTAAATTAATTATTTGAAATGAAAAGCGCTTTTTAGCTTTTTATGGCATTTTTTTTTAAAAAGCGCTGTCTTTTATCTTTGTATCCAAAATTATTTTGATCCAAAATCACTTCACAATCAGTGCACACAACAACAAAACATATTCAAATACCATAAACAGTTCACACAATCAGTAGAACAGAAATCAGAACTCTGTAACTTTATTAACATATATGTAACTCTGTAACTCTGTAATTTACAACCTAAGTAACTACATTCAGATACATATATACAACCTAATTTACAACCTAATTAACTACATTCAGATACGTATATATATAACCTAATTTACAACCTAAACTACATTCAGATCCATATGCATGTTCATATATTGTGTCCTATGATCCATTTACATATAATAACTAACAGAATATACATTATATGCACTAGCTACCATATAATATTCAGATCCCTTGCCCAGCAGCAAGCTATTTCCCAGAAAATCAAATAATTTTCAAGTCAAGCACATACTGACACCAGTCTTCCTTTAATTCCATCAGATCTTCCTCAGAATATGATGGACTGGAATTGTCAAAGTACTGCAATATAAAAATTGAACATATTATATTAAGTTAGTATCAAATATATAGATAATTTATATATGAAAATCATATAATGCAAATACCGTACCGTTTCTGGGATAATAGTTTTATTCTTCTCAACAATCTCCTTCATGAATCTCAATATGTAGTACCCACAGTCGATGTTATTTGTTTGACGAGGGCACTTTATTGAGATCCATGTAATGTTATTAGACTTCTGCTTCGACACTTTAGCACCTCTTTGAGCTCGATAAACTTTTAAGGCAATATCGAATGAATAAATGTGATTATTAGAGCGTGAACAAACACATTATATATATATATATATATATATATGTAAGAAATAAATGAATATTACTTACGTGTCGAGCATAGTCTTTATTTCGGGGTGATTGCTGTAATTGCCGTGCACGGGATCCAAATAGTATATAACTTCAGAGACCGCATTGATTGCAAATAGCACCCAATGTGCCCTACAACAACAAAAAATTGGTTAAGCAATTTTGTTTATAGACAACTAATAAATTAAATTCTCATCAATTAAAAAAGATAAAATTACGTACCCTGAATTATATGGTGCCAAAAACAATTTATCACTTTCTTTATTTCCTAAAAACATATCTACAATGTAGTTTTTTACATTCTCTGGATCGAGTTTCCACATCGACATCTTATGTGGAGACAAGAATGAGTATTTATTTGACAATTTCCTCGTGCACACGACCTTCTCGTACAAAAACCTTCAATGAAAATTTTAAACTAGATTAATTACCAATACATTTAATTAATTACAAATAAATGCAATTAAAAGTATTTTTTACCTTATGTACAAGATGACTACAGTAGCACTCAGCTCCTTATGTTCGAGAAGTTCGTACATGTGCTCCTTTTCGAGGTATTCAATATACTCATCTCCAAAGATGTCTTTATTCATTTGTATGATGGGCGAATCGTTGCTGCTGCCGTGTTCCTTTTTATTTGGATGTCAAGACACGCCCCGTATTTACCAAGGCGTTGCTGACTTTTATTAGGAGCAGCAGCAGCAGCGACCGATTTTCCCCGATCCAGATTTTTTGTTGCTGCAAGTTTGGCAGCTTTATTACCCTCCAGCCTTTGTAGTTTGGCAGCCCTATTAACCTCCAATTTTTGAGGTCTGCTGCCTTTTTTTGGCTGTAGGGGTGGTTTATTTATTTGGACCTACAAAAATGAGGTAAAATGTTAGTTTATTGAATCTGAAAAAATGAAAAACCTTAGGCAATAAATGTGACAAACCTTTTCGGGAGATGTAACTGATTTGTCTTTGGGAATCTTTTTTTTGGAGGGCAACAAGGTGTGTGGGCCATGCCACGTAACTGCCAATAGCGTCGCTTAAGAACTTCATATCTCCATCGTTGTCCGGTATGGGCAACGATGCAGTTGGTTCGAAAGCAACCGTAGGCGATACTTTGACATGGCCCGCGGGGATCAGAATATTGTGCAATACTTCTCCCGAAGAATTGTACAATATTCCTTTTTCCACCTTCCGTTGAGTAGGCGAGGACAAGTATAGGACACATGTAGTGACACCCTACATCAATAGTTAAAACATAAGTACAGTTAATATATAAGTTTGTTTAATACATAAGTAATTACATAAGCAAGTAAGTAGTAAGTAATTAATTACCTCGGGAATACTCTTCAAACCGACGTTGCAACTCCCGGTTTCACTCTCCATTTGTATTTCAGGTTGGAGCTGAACCGGAAGTTGCTTGTCTTTATTCGTATTCACCAAGAGTGCCACTTGCTCCGATAGGATTCTGAGCTTTTCTAATACTTCCTCGTTGGAAGGTTTTTGGCGCTTCTCTTGAGGAAAAAAGCTTTTGGGAGTTACGCCAAATCCTTTCCCCTCACTCGACCGGAATACTCAGGGACATTAAACACTTTCCCAAGAATGTCCCTGCAAGTATCCATGTTGCCCTCTTGAGTTTCAGAACTTTGTTCAATAATTTCCTAAAATACATGTAACATTAAAAAGATAAGTTCAATAGCATTTTTAAAATACAATATTAAAAAATATTAAAGTGATAATATACTTACACAAAGTTCTACAACTTTTTTGACATTTTCATTATCAACCACTCCTTCTTTATTAACACGCGCTTCCTTCCACAATATATGACGACCCAAGGGTTGATCGGCTTGGGTGTCTTTTCTCTATTCGTTAAAATCATAAACAAAATAATACAAATTAGTTACACACTATAGTTTATAATACAAATTACTTCATTATATAAAAGTGATGTTTAATTACTTACAATTTGTTGTTCAAGGCGTGCATATCCCATACATGATTTCTTGTATGGGTGTTTTGGGTTGCTTGCCCGTTCGCGATTTGCCTTACTAATATTCTATATAAAAAAAAATAGCAATTGTGTAAAAAATTAAAATATGCTACGAATATGAATAATAAAACACAAATGCTAATAAATTAATCACTTACGACAAACGCCGGTTAGAACGTTTGGAAACAAATGCACTCCATTCATCCTTTGATATATAATGTTGATATATTTTTGGAGGTTCAGCATTTGTGTTTCCTTCTCTATCTTTTAGATAGAAATTTGAGAGATGGGATCTAAATCCACAATGGATTTCCCCAGCAACTCTCAAAACATACGACTTTCGTTCCTCATCAAGAACAAAAGTTGTCTGCAATGAAAACAATTATAAGTAATGTATTTTACAGAAAAAAAATTATAAATGACAAAAGAGTAGATCAAAATATTTACTTGAATGTCATTCCATATGATATCTTTGGCATCCTTCAACGCCTTATCTCTCCAGTTGTCTATTGTGATTGGGACATTTTGACGAACAACAGCCCCAATATAGCTTACAAACATGGAGCTGTTGGGGTCAACTGGCTGACCACTCTCGTTCCAGCCAACCTAATAAACTCATATAGTAAGTACATGCCCTAAACCCTAAAAAAAGATAAAAATCACACAACAAACAAAGTATAGTATACCTCAAATTTAATCCCACTACTCCTTGCTTTAATCACCTTTTGCATTATAGTTGCACCACATTTGACTTCTTTTTCATAAGTCTTGGAGGTGCCAACTTCTTCATTTTGAACTTCTATATCTTTGTTTGTATCCATTTAACTACAACAAGTTCAACATGCAGTTTAGTATAACATCAACAAGCTCAACATGGATCATACATTATTATAAACAACCTCAACATGTATAAGTATATCTTAAAAAAAGCTCAACATGCATTTTAATGATTAAAAAAATTTATAACATCAATACCTGAATAATGGTTCGAAGAAAGATGAAATGTAAAGAAAAGAGGGAACGCAGAAAGTTCACAGAAATATGGTTCAAAGAAATAGGATATTGAAGAAATACGTAATGAGGGTTACGTATTTCAATGAAAATATATTGTGTGAAATGGGAGAGATGATCTTGGATGGAAATAAGGTTCGAAATGAAGGAGATGATCGTGGAAATAAGGTTCGTAATGGACAGGATGATAGGGTTTGCAAAAGAAGAGAAGAACGATGAAGGTTGAGATGATAGTGAAGTTTACGTAATGAAGAGGAAACTGAAGAGGTAACTGTTATATATACGTAACCCTTTTACAACGCTTTTTATAAGCATTTTACAGCGCTTATTTTGAAAAGCACTCTAAAAGGCTTCTTTAGTTAAATTTTTAAAAGGCTCTTTTACAGCGCTTTTCCCAAAAAGCGCTGTAAAAGACCTCCGTGTGTTAATATGTTATATGAATGCCTTTTACAGCGCTTTTACACATAAGCGCTCTAAAAGGCTTCTTTAGTT
Source organism: Cicer echinospermum (assembly GCA_002896215.2). Classification (NCBI taxonomy): domain Eukaryota; kingdom Viridiplantae; phylum Streptophyta; class Magnoliopsida; order Fabales; family Fabaceae; genus Cicer; species Cicer echinospermum. The sequence goes on from PGTU02003518.1 coordinate 6,951, forward strand.
AAATTTTTAAAAGGCTCTTTTACAGCGCTTTTCCCAAATAAGCGCTGTAAAAGACCTCCGTGTGTTATTATGTTATATGAATGCCTTTTACAGCGCTTTTACACATAAGTGCTCTAAAATGTCTCTTTATGTTAATTTTAAAAGGCTCTTTTACAGCGCTTTTCCCAAATAAGCGCTGTAAAAGACCTCCGTGTGTTATTATGTTATATGAATGTTTTTTAAAGCCTTTTACGGCGTTTTTACACATAAGCGCTCTAAAATGTCTCTTTATGTTAATTTTAAAAGGCTCTTTTACAGCGCTTTTTCCAAATAAGCGCTGTAAAAGGCCTTATTGTTTTTGTGTTTTGTTATGTTATGTTATTTTTTAAACAAGCTCAACATGCATGCAAAACCCACATAGTAGTAACTGGTCACCACAAAAATCCCTTCCTTTTCACCAAACTCTTCTCCTTTTATGCATCTTCTTCACAAACATCAAAGCTTACTCTTTCACAATTCAATCTCCACCTCAACACCCTTTTTATCTCTTTACATTCTCTTTCCTTCTTAAATCGAAACTTAATTGGTATTCAGGATCATTGCCATGTTGCGAAAAATGGGTTTGTGTCTGATGTTTTTGTTAACAATGTGTTTTTGGGGATTCCCATGATGCGTACAAGGTGTTTGAAGAAATGGGTTTGTGTCTGATGTTTTTTGGATTCCCATGATGCGTACAAGGTGTTTGAAGAAATTAGGTGTCTGATGAATATTATTTTTAAAGCTTTTTTAGAGCGCTTTGTCAAATAAGATAAAGACGAAACAATGGATTAATCCAAATTCCCTCATCATGATCATCTCTAAGATATAAACCATCATCAGTTGAATCAATTTCATGTGGTTGTTGTGATGTTGCAAATAAAAGATCATTACCAACATCTTCATCATTATTGTTATCATCACTTATTTTATTGGTCGATAGGACAACAAACCATTTATCATTAGAAGGATCAGTGACATAAAACACTTGTTGAGCTTGCGACGCTAAAATAAAAGGCTCGTCTTTGTATCCCACCCTATTAAAATCGACAAGCAAGAATCCTGACTCATCAATCCGAACGCCATTATTATTATCGACCCACTTGCAACCAAATATGGGAACACGAAACATTGTGTAGTCTAACTCCCATATGCGCTCGATAACCCCAAAATATGATAGATTTGCATATATTGGGTTTTTGTCTTTTGCACTTGAGACATGCATCGCTTCAGCTACGAGAGTGACTCCACTATTTTTCATAGTGGTCTGATCATCTTGTTCTTTGGTATAAAATGTGTAGCCGTTAATAACATAACCAGTGTAAGAAAAGACATGTAAGCTCAGACCATTTGCTAGCCACCTCAATCTATTTGAAATTGATCCGGGGTCTATATCAAATTTTGACATTATGTGATTTTTTAACCATGTTACAAAACTTCGATTGTGCTCTCGAGTTATCCAATTTTGATTCCTATTCATGTTCAAACGAGATAACTGATCAATGTGTATTGTAACATACGGTTGAACCTCATCATCATTGTGCAGAACATACAATTGTGCCTGCTCCCATTCTGTCCTTGATATAGTCAGTAGTCTCCTTCCAATTATCCCTTCTTCTGATAGTCTTCCCGAATGACGAGACATGGGAAGCCCTATGGATTCAACATTGGACAGATATTCAGTACAAAATTCAGCAGCCTCTTCAACAATGTATCGTTCAGCAATACAACCTTCTGGTCGACTTCTACTTTTTACGTACCCTTTTAATATTTTCATATATCGTTCTATCGGATACATCCATCTCATATAAGCTGGCCCACAAAGTTGTGTCTCCTTAACCAGATGAACAGTAAGGTGAACCATTATATCAAAAAACGATGGTGGGAAATACATTTCAAGCTCACACAAAGTAACAACAATTTCCCTCTGCAATGTCGGTAATTTCTGAGGGTCGATCACTGTACTACAAACTTCCCTGAAGAAGAAACATAATCTAGTTAAGGCTAGTCGAACTTTTTCAGGTAAAATGGAACGTATACCTATTGGTAGCAAATGCTCCATTATAATATGACAATCATGGGTCTTCAAACCTTTTAACTTGAGGTCTTTCATACAAACCAAATTTTTAATGTTCGAAGAGTATCCTTCTGGAACTTTAACTTCGTGTAGAAATTTACATAAAACAATTTTTTCCTTTCTAGATAGAGTATGAGCGGCTGGAGGTAGATATGTGCGATTTCCTTTCTTTACTAGAGCCAGTTCATTTCTTATTCCCATATCGACCAAGTCCAATCTTGCATTGACGCCATCTTTAGACTTTCCTGGAACATTGAGTAACGTACCAATAACACTTTCAAATACATTTTTTTCAATATGCATCACATCGAGGAAATGTCTTACATACAATGACTTCCAATATGGCAATTCAAAGAAAATTGACTTTTTCTTCCACCCAGTTTTCACCAGCTCTCCCGCAAAAGGTTTGCCAAATTTATTGGTCAAACCTTGTACTTTTTCAAGTATTTGATATCCAGTCGGTGCTAAAGGAGCTTTACCTTCCTCTGATTTTCCATTGAATGCATTTCTCCACCCACGATACTGATGACTATAAGGTAAAAATCTACGATGTCCAAGAAACACATTCTTCTTACAATGTTTCAACCGCATCCAATTTGTACTCTCTTCACATATAGGACATGCACACTGACCTTTAATGCTATATCCTGATAAATTACCATATGCTGGAAAATCATTAATTGTGCCGAACAACATAGCCCTCAAATTGAAACACTCTATTCTATACCCATCATAAACTTCCACACCTGTCTCCCACAGAATTTTTAAATCTTCAATTAAAGGAGTCAAGTATACGTCGATATCATTCCCCGATTGTTTGGGTCCAGAAATTAACAGAGACAACATCATAAACTTACGCTTCATACATAACCATGGAGGTAGGTTATATATTACCAAAATCACAGGCCACGTGCTATGTGAGATGCTTTGAAGACCATGTGGATTCATTCCATCAGTAGAAAGTGCAAGTCTTAGATTTCTTGACTCTATCCCGAATTCAGGATACTCGTGATCAATTTTTGCCCATTGTGGGGAATCTATAGGGTGTCGAAATATTCCATCTCTAATTCTTTCATCTGCATGCCATGTCAAGTGTTTTGAATCTTCTTCACTGCGATATATGCGCCTAAATCTTGGTATTATAGGAAAATACCACACGACTTTTGCTGGAGTAGATTCTTTCTTCTTATATCGAGAGACATTGCATTTCGGACACGCCTTAAGTAGTTCATATTCGTTTCGAAATAAAATGCAATCGTTAGGACACGCATGAATCCTTTCGTAACTCATTCCAATAGAACACAAAATCCGTTTAGCCTCGTAGGTTCGACTGAGAAGTTCATTATCATCTGGCAACATATCTTTTATGAGTGTTAATAATTCTGTAAAGCTTTTATCAGACCATCCATTACTCGCTTTTAAGTTGTACAACTTTAATATCGTTGACAGTCTTGTGAATTTAGTACAACCATTATATAATTCTTTCTCTGCATCACTCAACAAACTTTCAAACATTTTAGGACAATCTCGAAGATCTTCTTCAACTGCTTTTGCAATCTCATCAACTCGGTCCGGCTCATATGTATCTGTATCGAAGTCAGTTGAAGCATATGTCGAACTATTCTCAAAATTAATGTTTCCTTTTTTTTTTCTCACCATGTCTTATCCAACATGTGTAGCTTTGATCAATTCCATTACATACTAGATGTCCTTCTAATTCATCTTCTCTAACACGTTTTCCAAAACAACATTTTAAACAAGGACAAACTACTCTATTTGGATCTTTTGCATTCTTCACTGCAAACTCAACAAACTCCTTCACTCCAATTTCATACTCTTTTGACAATCGATTGGCTGAAATCCATTTCCTATCCATATTATACCACCTATATAAATGCAGTAACAAAAATAATAAGCTTTCAAAACATATCAACAAGTTTCAAAAAGAAACCAATATCAACTAACAATTTCAAAACAGAACAGATCATGTGGTATGAGTTTTTGACAATTGTTGACAATTTCAAAACATAACAGATCATGTGTAAAAGAGATTTAATATATATATAGATATATATATATATAACAATTTTTAGTAGATTTAATATATATGTAACAAAACATAACAGATCATGTGTAAAAAAATACCTTAGACAACGTAGATGGCCGCACAGTACGTAGAGGATATTAGGGTTCCCAACGTATATAATTATTTGAAAGATGTAGAGGATATGAGGGTTTCCAACGTATATAATTATTTGAAAGATGTATTTTACAGCGCTTGTGAAAAAAGCGCTGTAATAGGTAGTTAAATTCAATGAAAGCGCATGTATTTTACAGCGCTTGTGAAAAAAGCGCTGTAATAGGTAGTTAAATTCAATGAAAGCGCATGTGTTTTACAACGCTTGTGAAAAAAGCGATGTAATAGGTAGTTAAATTCAATGAAAGCGCATGTGTTTTACAGCGCTTGTGAAAAAAGCGTTGTAACTGATACGCGAAAGCGCTTCCTTTTACAGCGCTTTTTTGACAAGCGCTGTAAAAGCCTTATAATGTGATGCGCAAACGTTATATGACCTACTACAGCGCTTGTTTTACAGCGCTTTGCATCAAAAGCGCTGTAAAAGGTTCCGTTATTTTTAAAATATAATTACAACAGCGCTTGTGTTTAGCAAGCGCTGTAAAATGGGCGCTGTTAAATGTCATTTTTGGCGTAGTGACGTGTATTTGAGTAGAGAATTTCCAAATGGCTTGGGAGCAATTATTTAATGTCATAAGCTACCATGCAACACGTGTTTATCGATACTAAAGCTTTATATGAGTCTAGATATGATTCAAGTAAGTCTTTGAGAACATGACCAGTAATTATGTGTTGTTCGTCCTCGTACTGCGTTGGTTCACCAAATACTTTAGAGTTTAGATTGGTAGCACATGTTATGAGAAATGTCATATAAGAATATCACATGACATATAATTATGTGTATTTTTCCTTGTTGATAATTGTAGATTGATATGTGAAGTTTGTAATTATGAATGACTTGTTCTAGTGATATATTGTGTGACAACCATCTTGTGATTATTTGGTAATTGTAATTCTTTAGTTGTAACCATCTTGTTCATCATATCATCTCTTTAGTTGTTTGTGTTTGACTCTTGCGATGACGCACAATTATATCACATGTTTTATATGATGCTTAGAATTTTTAAAGTTGTTGTCGATGCTTATTTTGGAGTTTTATGATGCTGTTTATGTATGCTCAACGACCTTGTTTGAAGTCACTCATTTGAAAAAATCTTCACTCTGATAGGTGATACTGAGATTGAAATAAATATTGTATTTTATAAATCATTGTTATATAAGTTGTCAATATTATAATTTCATTAATCTAAAGTTTAAATGATTGTAATCTCAACTATGATGAAGAAATTAATGAAGAACCATCGTAATAAATTTAATTTTAAATTAATAAAAAATTAAAAAAATATAATTGGTGAGTGTGACTTGCCACATCCAAAATGCTATGAATACATCCCCTTCTTAACACTCAGTAGACTTTTTAACGTAATTTTGTGGAAATTGAAAAGAAAAAACCATGACTTTCACGTTTTGAAATTTAAATGACTAATTTGAGAAAAAAAATTTAAATTTAAATGACTAATTTGAGAAGAAAAAAATTTAAAGGACTTATTCAGAAAATGGGTTAAACATACAACACCTGCATGTGTAAATTATAATTAGTAAATTATAAATTTTGATAATATTAAATAGACTTAATTTTACTGCATGTGATGACAAAGATGACGTGTGTATCAAATTGATCAATATAGTAGAAAAGTAGAATAATCTCCAAAAGGATTATAGTTTATCTCTTTATTGTGCAAACAAAATTTAAATAGCTTAAAATTTTAAAAATAAATTTGATTCCAATGAACAAACAAAATAGAAAAAATATGGACTAAAAGTTATTTTAAAAATTGATAGGATTTGAATCTCATTGTCACTGTCGTAGGTGATTAAATAATTTTACACTTAAAATTAGAGAACACATATATCATATGATAGTGATTCATTTCAACCAAGTCAATATTCATAACCACCATTTATACAATAAAATTTTAATTAAATAAATAAAAATAAGTACACTAGAGAAAACTAGGCTAAAATCCAAACAAACAACAAAAATGATTTTGAGGATCTAATCCACAAATTTAAACTAAGATTAATTCCCGACTCTGGCACTTTAATATACACCAAAACCCTCAATATAGCTTAGGTCGTTATTCAATTATACTTGATTTCTAATAAAACATAATCATAATGATATATTTCTATTTTCAATCATAATCATCTCAATTCAATTTAAATCAAGCATAATTTTTAATTTTTCAATCAAAGTGCTTAAATAAATGAAAATAGCTTGCAAGGTGTGATAAATATATTTTTTTGTAGGATTTTAAAAAAGTTTTTATCATCTATTTTATCTTATTTTATAGTTTTGATTCGAATTTATTATTATTTATTTCTTTACTTGCAAATTTAATTACGAGAAAACACTACTAAAAATTAAGATTTTATTTTCGAATTTTTATGCGGATTTAAATTAAAAATCCCCAAGAAAACATATTACCTGCGGATATACATGCAGAACTATTTCCAAACGTAAAACCTTCGTGATAATTATTTTCTGAATTTCTGAATCAGCAAGAAAAGTAATTACATTCTGCAATAAAATGTTAATAAATTTAAAATATTTTCTTACGATTTTTTATGCAGAAATATTTACAGCACCATATCTGCGAATATGTTCTATACGTAATTCTGAAGATAGTTTCCATGAAATTTCCCATCAGGTAACTCCGTATCAAAACTATTTTCGAAGAAAAATCGCCTAAGTTACTAGTGTTACGACGGCAATAGTTTCTAATGAAGTCATTCATTTACTAAGATTTAACCTGAAATACAATGAGTTATTGATAAAAGGCAATCAACAATGTTACATCAATTGAGAAATTGAAAACATAATGTTTACATCTTAACATTTCCTCAGGAGTTCAACCACCGTCGATCATGCAGCCTTTATTCTCCGGTACCATACATCTCATGTACCTTTTCACCATCTCCAAAAAAATTGAAAGGTCGGAGCATATCGAATGTGTTGAGTTGTTTCCGGACATTCATCAATATCTGTGAATATATAGGAAAACTTTGGGAATTTGTTACTCAGACTACATAATGCAGGGAGAATTTGGCTGCAAACACGACACCTGAAAAATAGAGGAAAAAACATCATTTGACACTGTCAACAATTTGTCTTCAAAATTTATTAAAATTAACACGTGACAACCATATAATTGACAAGTTTCAACTCTCTTCGATGCAGGAAATGGAAGACAACAATGCGATGCTAATTTAATTGGGACTGGATAACTACTTATTACCCTATGCCAGCTTAATTGAGTTTCTGAACCAATATCTTAATGTTATATATGATGTTCAATTCATCCAAATTCAAACAAACTGAATTTCAAAAACATCATGTATCAACATTTCTTCCAGAAACAATATGGTTCTGTTCAGAAATTTCAGAGGAGTCACATATTCTCTTAAGAGTTCCAACATCGAACACCTGGTGATCAAACTACCTCAATAATTTGTATAAGACACATGAGAGAGAGGAGTAACATACCATGAAGCCCCATAATTGATAACAACCTGCAAACAATTTTGTAACACAAGAATCAAATACAAATCATCTATAAGAAAATCGCATACAAGTTTTTGTTGTTGTGAAGAGTGAAGTGAAAACTTAGGAAATAAAAGAAAAGATGTTAAACAAAATAAAGTTTGGTAATAAAGAAATGTCATTCCTGCACTTCAATCACTAATCCAGAAAATTTACACAACAGATAGTGAGCAATGGCGGAATGCAATCATAACAATAATTTAGCTGCCCCTATTAAATATTATTTGACTTTCTAAACGGAGAGAAATGCTTATATCATAACAACAAAACTATATCCATTTTGAATTTGTTTAGACTCAATAAACAAAATGATGAAGTGCACTAAGGTTATTATTGTTGGGTTTATGCTTTTTTTTAGTGGAAACTGTTGTGGACAAGAAGATTCTGATGTTACTCCAATGGAGAAAGCAAAGGTGGAATTTATGTACTCTACAATTCAAGACTTAGACATATGCTTAATTGAAAATACCTCTATGCAATTGAAAATACCTTTATGCAAGTAGCAATGATGACAATGTGAACTCTTTGACTCCTTCAACTTGACAATAGCCTACAATTTTTGAAAAACACCAGATCTCCAACTAAAGCAATTTACAAATTAAAAATATTCAAAAAACAACACACAAAAAGATTAAATTAGAAGAAAAACCCTAAATCAGAAAAAAAAAAAATAAAAATTGGAGAGGACGGTGGGGTTATTATTTCATTTATAAAAATGAATAAGGATGTTTTTATCCATATCAATGTAATTTTTATCAGGTTTGGAAAACAGGAACAAGACACATAACATCATTCATATTCTAACTAAAAATATGATAGGAATGGGTAGGGCCTCACGAGGGATGAGGGGGATCTCTTAGTTAACAGAGGTGAGGTGAGGCCTAAGCAATAGCGAGTATATGTGACAAAGAATAAGAAATGGAATGCTGAAAAAGTGTGATTGCCTAACTGACATAATGAGTTAATATTCCCCTAATAAATAGGAGTGTGTGGGGAGGTAGTTAGATGGTTTTTTTATTTTATTTTTCAGTTACACCTTAGAGGTTGGACAATAAGAGAATTGTTTTCCCGAATTGAAGAGCATTAGCTTTGAGATCATTTTTTCTTTTCATATCAATTAATACAATAATTCTCTTAATCTAATTCTATATTACCTCTGCTCTATCAATTAGTCCATCGACTATGTTCATGCAAACCAAAATGAACGCAATAATCACCATAGTGGAAGAACATTTGGGACCTATGGAGGCCAGCATTGAGTTGTTACGTGACTTTATTGGTTCTGAATTTTAGAGAGCTTTGATGATGTCTTAGGACAATATTACAGCGGTCCCTTCATTGTTAGATGAATTCCATCTAATTACGAAGAAAGTGGAATTGTCGACGTTTACCGGTGATGATCTAGTGGCTTGGATCGCTTGAGCATAAATGTATTTTTTCGTACAACACATTTCTTCAGACGTGAGGATTCAATTGACAAAGCTCAATATGGAAGGTCCTACGATTCATTGGTTCAATTTATGACACGATTCTACAAAGGATATGTCTTGGGAGAGTTTGACGGAGGTGTTGATTGTTCATTTTGGTGGTGGCCGTTTGGAGAATCCTTTTGAAGAATTGTGTAACACCTCGATTTTTAACAGCGCGAGTGTATTTTTTTTTTCAAAACAAATCCATATTAACAAAGAAATAAATAAGGAAATATTTTTGGATAAATATTTAAGTCGTAGCACAACGACAAATAAGTCAACAAAATTTACAAGCAGCGGAATAGTTTTTGAAATACGAATCCAAAGTATTTACACTTCAAAAAGTGGTACATGGAACCCATCAATAATAAAATGTCAAGCTGACAATATTGGTATAGGTACAGTCTTCCAAATTAAAATGAACACATCCCAAAAGAAAGACATCTAATCCCTATACGTCAACCTAATCTGATCATTCTACAAAAACTATACACCCCGAGTGATCTTCACGCGCTCCGCAAGATCCTCCTAACATAGCTCCAGTCAGGTGTGTCCAACTACATTCCCATCCACAGGGTACTAACCGGTAGGATGGTCCTGGTTCTCATCTGAGGGCAAAGCCCAGATTTCCACAATAGTTGTAAAGGGTCACCAACCGAAATTAACAATTAACACATAACATTTAAGTTTTTGAATGCACAAAATAACCTTTCCACTAAGCATGCACCTTAAAAGGATTTTCCATATGCTAAAAGTTCATATAATGCTTGCCAAATGAAAATGAAGTCAAAATAAGTCTTAAATCAATCAAGTAATAAACAACTGGCCAATCCATTGATGAACCAATTGAGCAATCGATCATCTAACTCAAAATAAGAATTTCCACTAAGCCAATCGATTGGGAAATCGATTTGGATGAAGGGTTTTTAGTGAAAACTGAACTCTGGGCTTAAATCAATCGATTGGGAAAATCGATTGAGTGAATAACTGAGCCCCTGTGTTAAAGCCAATCGATTGGGAAATCAATTTCCTGAGGGTTTTTCGTGAAAACTGTACTCTGGGCTTAATTCAATCGATTGGGAAATCGATTGAATGAATAACTGAGCCCCTGTATTAGAGCCAATCGATTTCCAAATCGATTTTGTCAAAATGGCTGAGCTCCTGTAATGAATCCAATCGATTGCCAAATCGATTTTTGAGGAATAGCTTTTAACAGAATCGATTTGGGAATCGATTTCCCTGCATGTTTTTCTTAAAACTACATAAACTAACTCAATCACATTCACACACAAACTCCAAAACATAACACTTAGCAATTTCCACACAATCACCACGACAACTTGAGTTTCGAAACAGTTTTACAATCAATTTCACTTACACACAATTTGTTCCAAAACATAGACACTTAGTACAATCATCACAATCACAATGACATCTCAAGTTCAAACACTCAATCATACACTTGAATCAAACACGACTCGTGTGTCAAGCATCCTAATGCAATGCGTATATGCCAAAATGCATGGACTCGGAATTCCAAACCAAAACCCTCCTCGAAGGGCCGTAAATCATAATTGTACCGCCTATCGCAGGCCAAAGTACCAATTACTGAGGTGCCACCTATCACGTGTCTGCACGATTTACTAAAAAGCGTAAACCATAAATGTATTGCCTATCACGGGCCCGTACCGTTTACCGAGGTGCCACCTATCACGGGTCTGCACGGTTTACTAAAAAGAACGTAAATTGTAAATGTACCGCCTATCACAAGCCAAAGTACTATTTACCAAGGTGCCACCTATCACGGGTCTGCACAATTTACAAAAAAAGCGTTAACCATAAACGTACTGCCTATCACGGGCCCGTACCGTTTACCGAGGTGCCACATATCACAGGTCTGCACGGTTTACAAAAACGTAAATCATAAATGTAACGCTTATCACAAGCCAAAGTACTATTTATCAAGGTGCCACCTATCACGGGTCTGCACGATTTACAAAAAGAATGAAAATGCATGAGCATATATTTGACTCCATCCACGACAATCGTTAAGCAAATGCAGATATTAAAAAATTCCCCATTTTTAATTCTCATTTAACTTAAACGATTTTCACAACAAACATTAAGTAAACAAGACATTAAGAGATTCCCCATTCTTAATACTCATTTAACTTAAACGATTTTCAAAACAAACATTAAGTAAACAAGACATTAAGAGATTCCCCATTCTTAATACTCATTTAACTTAAACGATTTTCAAAACAAACATTAAGTAAACAAGACATTAAGAGATTCCCCATTCTTAATACTTATTTAACTTAAACGATTTTCAAAATAAACATTAAGTAAACAAGACATTAAGAGATTCCCCAATCTTAATACTCATTTAACTTAAACGATTTTCAAAACAAACATTAAGTAAACAAGACATTAAAAGATTCCCCATTCTTAATACTCATTTAACTTAACGATTTTCAAAACAAACATTAAGTAAACAAGACATTAAGAGATTCCTCATTCTTAATACTCATTTAACTTAAACGATTTTCAAATTCCACACAAAACAAACACAAACATATTATCAAATTCAATCCACGATTCACACCAAAACACATCAATTCATTTCTCAACAAAATCCAACCATACACATATCAAATTTCATAAGCATGGATTATGAACACGTCAAACTTCATTTACTCAAATTCATACACCAACAGGTTAAATTCATTTTCCGCGAAACATTCATCAATATCACCAAAACCTAACTCTAAGATTTTACCCATAAAGCCTTAAATTCATTTTCCCCAAATCAACACTTTAACCCTAACAAAATTCTTTTCCACACAACCACAGATAAGTCCCTAAATGCAAACTAGAAGTTTGGAAGGAGCCCTTACATTAACGTTAGCTTTAGCGAGCGATTACGGTACCACGAGTAATTCCGGTAAAATCTCCGCTCGCGACTTCGCTTCCAAAGTTAGTTTACTAGCACCGTAGAGTGGAGGTGAGCAACTTTCCCTTCTATCTCTTCGCGAAACGAAGCTCAAACATCGGAGAAAAGTGGAGGTTTGTGATTAACGGTTTTTCAAAACCCCTAACACCGTTTTTCTTCGTTTTCGAATCAAAGAAGAAGAAGGAAGCTGTGAGCTCTTTTCTTTCTCACCCACTAAGCATTGGGTTTTATTTCTTGAAGCAAAAGAAAGAAAACAAAAGGAGAAGAAAAAAGGATGAAGAAGAAGTGTCGCAAGGTAGGGAACGAAGGAAACGTTTTTGTTTTCTTTCTCTGTTCCTTTCATTCCTTTCTAATACATATATATATATATATATATATATATATATATATATATATTATATATATATATATATATATATATATATATATATATAATAATTAAACCTAAACCAATAAATACCTAAATATCTAGATATTTATGAAAATCATCACTTCTCAAACCACTTTTTGTTAAAAATATCTACCCTCGTCGCAAACTCAATTGAATGATAAAATTTTCTGCAACCAGATATATTTTTAATAAAATTGTCTAGTATTAAATTCTTCGTAACATAAATAAATTATTATCCGACAAATAATTTTAATCTAATTTCCAAAAACATATTTTTGGCATTTAACCCACTAATTACCAAAAACTAGGCTAAAAGCCTAAGAACTTCAACACCAAATACCCTAAAATTGTATAATTTAGGATTTAAAAATTATGGGTCTTACAAATTGAAGTAATTAAAACAATATGGATCTATGGAGGATTACATTGCTGAATTTGAATTGTATTCTTCACAATATGGCCATTTACCAGAACAACAGTTTCTTGGTTATTTCATTGGTGGTTTATGTCATGACATTCGTTCTCGTGTGCGTACCTTCAAGCCTCGTAATTTTTACTTAGCGATGCAATTGGCTCGTGATATTGATAGTGAATTTACTGTTGTTTCGGGGCAGGGATCTAGATCTCGCTACAACCCAGGTCAAGGTTCTTGGGCCTGATTTCAAAAACCTAATTGGGCCAATTGGGAAGGGTAAGGGAATAGATCTGCAAACCCAAACCAGACAAGCAACAATGTGGATAAAATGCGTATCGGGTTGGGTCCTGGATCTCAAACCGGGTCAACATATCCTCCCAATTCTACTCCTCTTTCACATCCAAACTCTGGTGACGTTTCACGGAAATTCATCCTTCACTCACACGGTGTTCACCATTTACCAAGTGTAGAGGTTGATGAGCGTCGCGAAGGGACTCTGTTTTAATTGCAATGAACGATGGGATCCCATCCATCAATGTGCAACGAAGTAGTTACGATTGATTATCTTGGGGGACGATGAAGTGGTCAACGATGAATGAGAGATTGTAGTGCTGGAGGCCGAGTCCGAAGAAGAGATTGCACAAGATGAGTTATAATATAAAGCGATGGGAGTTTTTGGTGTATCCACCACTCCAAACCAGGTTCGCACAATGAAAATAGAGGGTTGTTTGAAAGGTGAACCTATTTTGGTTCTTATTGACAATGGAGCCACACATAATTTCATATCTCCTAAGGTGGTTGAAGCTCTAGGACTGCCTATGGTACCTTATACTCCCTTGGGTGTCAAGTTAAGAGATGGTCATTGTGTCTTAACTATGGGTAGATGTAAGGGAATTTAGATGAATGTGGGAATGATGCACATTTGTTTTGAGGCTTATGTGTTGGAGTTAGGGGTGTGGATCTAATTTTGGGAGTTGTTTGACTGGAAACTTTGGGGAAAGTGACCATGGATTGGAAAGAAATGTTTGTGGTGCTCAACCATAAGGGCAATATGGTGAAACTTCTTGGCCAAGTCTTAGATGAGAAGATGGCTACTTTCCATAGCATCATCACTTCTTCCCGACTGACAACAGGCTGTGAATGGCCTACCTTGATGGAGGTGGTAGGTTCACAAGTGCCTTGTGTCTCAGATCAACAGACTAAGGAGTAGCAAAGGTTGTTAGATCAATTTGCTATTTTATTTAAAGAAATCCAAGGTCTTCCTCCTACAAGAAACACTAGTCGTTCCATTGAACTTTTACAGGGTGCTGGTCTGATAATGTGGGGCATTACAAATATCCTTATTTACACAAGGATGAAATTGGAAGAAAAAAAAACAGAGCCTTATGTAGTAAGGGTGATTAGAAACAACACTTAACAAGGTTACAATTCAAGATAAGTACCATATCCCCGTGGTAGATAAATTGTTAGATGAGTTATATGGCTTGGGTTATTTCTCTAAGCTTGATCATCAAATTCGGTTATTCATTTCTATAAGTACCATATCTGGTTATCATCAAATTCGTATGAAGGAAGAGGATATTCATAACACTACATTTTGTACTAATAAGGGCCACTATGGGTTTATGGTAATGCCATTTGGCCTTACCAATGCCCCTGCAACCTTTCAATTAGTGATGAATGATATTTTAAAGCCTTTTTTAAGGAAGTTTGTATTGGTTTTTTTTTATGACATACTAGTGTACAAGACTAGTTGGATTGCTCATTTGCAGCACTTGGAGATGGTTCTAAATATTTTGAAACAACATTAGTTTCTGGTTAACGGAAAGAAGTGTGTTGTTGGTAAACACCAAGTTGAATACTTGGGCCATGTCATTTCCAAAGCAGGGGTTGTTGTGGATCTTGCCAAGGTTGGCAATTTGTTACAATGGCCAGTCCCTAAGAACGTCAAGGGGGTGAAATGTTTTTTGGGATTAACGGGTTACTATAGAAAATTTATAGATAACTGTGTGAATATTGCTAAACCCTTGACCAAGTTGACAGAATAAGGGTTTTAGATGGAATCATGCGACTGCCGATGCTTTTGAGAAATTAAAAATTGAATGTGACGTCTCGGGAAAAGGGGTTGGTGTTGTGTTGTTGCAATCTAAACATCCCATTGCGTATTTTAGAAAGGCTTTTGAATCATCTAGGTTATCTAAATCAGCCTATGATAAAGAGTTAATGGCTTTTATGTTAGCTATTCAACATTGGAGACACTTGAAAATTAGGTTTTGGTGCTGAATGACTTGAGAAATTAGCTCTCAGCGTGATATTATTTATAATCAAAATTGTACAAGGAGAATCTCTTAATTAAGGAAATAAATTTGGACTAAATCCAACCTATATCAAACCTAATAAAATAAGGAATAAGATATTTCAATAATAACAAACTTAATCATTGCATGTCTCAACACTCCCCCTCAGGATGGAACATACATATTGTAGGCATCGATTTTGTCACATATATAAGTTATCATTTGTCCTTGAAGAGCCTTTGTGAAAATTTTTGCCAATTGATCATTAGAACCAACAAATGAAGTAGCAATCTCGCCAGACACAATCTTTTCACAAACAAAGTGATAATCAATCTCAATATGCTTACTTCGCTTCATGAAAGACTGGATTAGAAGCAATATGTAAGGCTGCTTGATTATCACATATGAGACTCATAATGCCTATATTACAAAAGTGAAACTCTTGGAGAAGGTATCTGAGCCATATGAGCTCCTGAGTAGTAAGTGCCATAGCTCGATTTTCAGCCTCAACACTAGATTTGGCAACAACCTTCTGCTTTTTGTTTTTCCAAGAAATCAAATTACAACCAATAAGAACACAATACCCAAATGTGGACCGTCTATCGGAAGAACTTCCAACCCAATATGCAATTGTGTAAGCAACAATATCTAAATTACCTATGTCTGTGTAAACAAGACCTTTTCCTGGAGCTCCTTTAATGTATCTCAAGATTCTAAACACAACATTCCAATGACTATCACAATGGGAATTCAAGAATTGAATCACCACAACCACAACATATGAAACATCTGGTCTCGTCATGGTCAAGTAATTCAACTTCTCAACTAACCTCCTATATCTTCCTGGATCTGGAAAGGCCTCTCCCTCATCTGGTAGGAGATTGACATTTGGATCCATAAGAGTGTCAATTGGCTTGCAATCTATCATAGTGATTTCTTCCAAGATATCCAATTCCTACTTTCTCTGGGAAATAACAATTATTGCCTTAGATTGGGCTACCTCAATGCCAAGAAAATACCTCAGTCTACCTAGATCTTTGACTTGAAAGTGGTGGACTAGATGTTGTTTGAGTCCTATAATTCAATCACGATCATCACCTGTAATGACTATGTCATCAACATAGAAAACCAAGTAAATACACTTGTTAGAACATAATTTATAAAACACAGAGTGATCAACTTGACTCTGAATCATACCATACTATTGAACAAAACTACTAAACCTTCCAAACCATGCCCGAGGAGATTGTTTGAGACCATACAAAGCTTTATGAAGTCAACAGACATACCCACGACACTCCCCCTGAACAACGAAACCAGGTGGTTGCTCGAGATAAACTTCTTCTTCTAAGTTTCCATGAAGGAATGCATTCTTTATGTCTAATTGATATAATGACCAATGTCTCATAGCAACCATAGAGACAAAAAGACGAACCGAAGCCATTTTAGCCACAGGTGAGGAAGTATCACTGTAATCAAGACCCAAAACCTGAGTATAGCCTTTAGCCACTAGACGAGCTTTCAGACGATTAATATGTCCGTCTGGACCAACTTTAACTATGTATACCCAACAACATCCAACAACAGATTTAACAGGATGAGGTGGCACAAGAATCCATGTTTGGTTAGATTTTAAGGTTGTCATCTCATCAATCATAGCCTGCCGCCAATCGGAATGAGAAAGAGCTTCCTGCGGAGACTTAGGAATAATGATGGAAGAGATAACAAAGGCAAAGGTATAATGTGAAGGTGATAAACGATGATAACTAAGAAAATTATAAATGGGATAAGGATTACTGGTGGAATGTGTACATTTACGTAGTGCAACAGGGACGTCGTCAAACAAGGTAGGCGGATCTGAAGTAGAAGAAGGGATTAGAATAGGAGATGAGTCACTTAAATCTTGTGTAGGAAGGGGGGTACGTGCAATAATGGACCAACAAGGAGGGATCAATTGTTTTCCACACAAGAGAGACTAATTGGCAATCAGCTTGCTCCCAATCTTCATGCAAATTTGTATTAGTTTCGAAGGACTTAGTGAGGTGATTTGAGAGCTTTTGTCAAAGAAACCATATCTTGACAACAACTGACCAACTTTAATAATTTTGACCATTAAGTTTCTCAAACGTTATAGAGGGATTGCCAGAGAAAATATATGTTACAAGCCTCTTAATAGAGGATTCATATTTTTTCTTCTCCTTTTGCAAAAGATCTAAACTTGAACTCGTCTTCAATAGATTAGAAGCCGTAAGAAGGCAGCAGACAAAAACACCATAAATAAGAAGGCACCAGACTAGAAGTTGTAAGAAGGAAGTCGTGCAGGCAACAAGAAGGAAACAAGAAACAATAGAGAAAGCACCAGAAACAGCGGGACCCACTGAAAAAACTTGGCCAAAATAGGAAGGACGATAGTTGCAAAAAAACGTGCGTGGAGGCGAGTCAGAAGGCGTATGGTGGCTGTTCTCTGGTGACTGGCTGATCTGATTAAGGCAAGTCTGATGGTGGGGTCGTGTGACCCATCGTGCCGTGTATGTTGGACAGTTAACATGACAACTACGTATGTGACTGACGGGTAAGGTTTTTAGACTTTTGAGACTGTGGCGGCTAGGGTTTTTGATACTTTTGAAAGGCCTACTGATCATGAGGTATGGTGCCAACATGAGAATTAAGTTTTGGTGCTGAATGACTTGAAAGATTAGCTCTCAACATGATATTATTTACAATCAAAATTGTACAAGGAGAATATCTTAATTAAGGAAATAAATCTTGACTAAATCCAACCTATATCAAACCTAATAAAATAAGGAATAACATATCTTAATAATAACAAACTAAATCATTGCATGTCTCAACAAAGACATTATTTGTTAGGAAGGCGGTTTGTGGTTTATTCTGATCAAGAGAGCCTAAAACACTTGTTAAAGCAACATATTATCACATTAAATCAACAAGAATGGATGGTTAAGTTGTTGGGTTTTGACTTTGACGTGGTATATAAGGTGGGAGTGGAAAATAAGGTGGCTGATGCTTTATCTTGACAACATGAGGATGCTGAAACTCATGCTCTTAAATCCTATCCAATTTGGCAGCAGATAAGCCAATTGCAGCAAAAGGTATCACAAGATCCCTAACTTAAAAGCATTGTGAAGGCTATTTAAAAGGATCCTATTGCTAAACCTAGGTTTATCCTTAAAAGTTGGCATATTATGTTGGTATATATGACCTCGTAATAAGCGGAATATATCAGAATGTATCAGTTTTTTATGAAATTAAATCAATTTCATACACACAGCGGAAATTAAATTGTGGCATACAAGATTAGCAAGTTTTATTAGATTGATATGAGATTGATCAAGATGCATACAAGTCAAATTATCAGATTAAACAATATTACTTATCACAGAATATGTTTAACATGCATCTAATTTTAATCACATATACAGATATATCAAGATAGTAAATCAAAGGAGTTAAGGGTTAGAGAAGATTGCACCAAGGATTTATACTGGTTCAGTTGTCCACTTGACAACCTACATCCAGTCCTGACAATCCAAATGGATTTCAGATTTTCTTCTCCAATAGAAAGAATCAATTACAGATTGTCCAGTTTCCTCCCTGAAACCTATCTATCTTAATGATCTCCTTCCTATTGATCACCCTCTGATCCTTGTAGATACTCAGCAATCTAACACAGAATCAAAGTACAACTCTTTCTTGTTGAACACTCTTCACCCAAGAAAGTAGTCACCAGTTTCTAGCTGGCTTTTCTCGCTTTCGTTTTTGTTTAAAGGAATTATTACAAAAAGAATATAGGAAGAACAACAAATAGTCTTCAATCTTGGTCAATGTGGCTTCTCACAATTCTGGATAATCAAAGATGTGTTTATTAGAACCCTTGTCTTTCAAGATCACTTTTCCAGCTATCTTTTTGATTGATGATGATCTTCTTTTTCTTTTTGATCTGAAAAAGGAATCTCAGTGTATTAACCAAGTGTTATTGTATATCAAGAATATTCAAAGTATATTTCAGATTGATATCAGTGTTATTATCATTCATATGAAAGACAGATTGAAGACAGTTTATATAGTTTCTGCAAAACACATTAACCAATCGATTTTATAAAGTGATAAACCAGTTTAATCGATTTGCCAATCGATTATCGTGTGTCTTGTTTTTCTTGAATCTTGAAACTATATAAGCCAATCGATTTATCAATCGATTCTTTAAACAACAATTCTCAGTAATTATGTTAAGACTGATATGAATCGATTTCGTAATCGATTGCAAATGTTATGTTCAAACTGAAACACATATCAATCGATTTCGTAATCGATTTATTAAGTCTTCATAATCGATTAACAAATACTTAAAATCGATTTGGTCACATGCTCAGAGTTCACTGAGTTTTCAAAAGATTATGTCAATCGATTTGCCAATCGATTGTGTTTAAGTCAGTGACTCAACTATTTTGATACTAATCGACGTGCCAATCGATTTTTATGTATTTGTCTGAAAACGTTCTTACCTGGGATTTGGTTCAATCAATTTCCCAATCGATTTCGACCAAATTTAACTTGATTGAAATATTACAACATAGATTGTCCAATCGATTTGTATGTCACAGGAAAAGTTATTTTGCAAGTGATTTTTAAGTAATCGATTTGCCAATCGATTACCCTTAAAATTGGGTTTCCACTGTGACTTGTCAAATCGATTTGCCAATCGATTTATTTCAATCAGGTTTACTTTGTGAATTGTATAATCGATTTGTCAATCGATTACCCTCAAAACTGGGGTGCTACTGACTTGTGCATTTTTAATTTCTAATTCAGTCAGTCGATTTCCCAATCGATTTGCTTCAGTCAAAAATCAACTTTTGTTGATTTCTTGTGTTCCAAGCAACCTATTCCAAGTGTGTAGGATTTGATTGTTGTTCCTGAAATCTTGCTCAATTCAAATATTAGATTTATCATGTATTGTATGAACATTGTTGAATTATTAATTATGTCAAAATTAGGAATTAAAGGATCAAAATCCAACAATCTCCCCCTTTTTGGCATAATTGACAATTCATACAATTGTAACTTGAGCATTTCAAAACAACAAGCATAAGTGTATTATAAACTACATTATTAATTGTTATTAAGTAACAGAGTAAACTATATCATAAGTATCAAAGTAATAACATCATGCAGACAAACATCAACAATGCAACTGTCAAGTTATAATATTTCTCCCCCTTTGTCAGTTAAGTCAAAAAGGCAGACAATTTCTCCCCCTATGTTAAAGAACATATGCATTGAGGGTGAAATCATATAACATAGTGCATCATAAACAATGAAGTTTGTATGTAGAAAGGCAAAATCAATCAATGCAATTAATGAACAACTAGATGATTAAGCCAAATGATATAACATTTATAAAAATTCATCATACATCACAGAATTTTAACAGGTCAAAGCAAAACAGTATGAAACCTAAGGGTCCTAAACACCTAGTGTAGGCTGGTCCTCACTATCATCTAAGGGAGAGGTTGAGACCGCTGTATTAACCTCAGCAGGTGTCTCCTCACCGTGAGTCTCAGGGTTATCTAGGGGGTTTGGGTTAGGTTCATCTGTAGCTTGTCGACCAATCTCCGCGACGTCTTCAAATGACAACTTGATGCCGAGGTGTGCCTGAATCTCATCCACATTTTAAACAACTGAGTCCAAGGAGGCTTGCATGGTCCTTAGACGTGCTTCTACTCTGGACTGAAATTCCAACACTTTGGCATTGTGTGCCATCTGAGCTGCAATGAATTCCAAAATTCTGTTCACAAAATCAGGAGTAGCAGATTCAGTAACTGGTGGAGGCTGAGACTGAGGTTGAGGTTGGGGCTGGACAGGGTCAGCAGCTACTTGAGGTCTTATCCATTTACCATGTAACCGCTTCAGTTGCATCTGATTCACTATCGATTCACCAAACACTAATGTCGTTTTAGCAGATTCTTCGTTTCCAAAAGAGACCTTGAAGTGTTTGAGAATTTTAGTTATCAACTGTGGATAAGGCAGCATCAACTTGCTTTGAGATGCCTCTAACATGTGCCTTAGCACAATCCAACACCAGCTCATCCTTAACTCTTTGGATAAGCCCCACAGTAGTATGATGTCAAACTTCTGGACTACTGCGTGATTTCCCGATCGTGGAACCAGCATACGCGTCAAAGCATACATTAACATCCTCTGTTGAACCTTCATCTGACCAATGGGCAGTGAAATCGATTCGACAAACCCATCGACCATCAGGTCTTTAACTGCGGTATGCCTATCAAGTGTTTCTTCCCAACCTTCATCGGCAGTGTCGGCTTCTGTGCTGCCATCAATAGATTTGCCGTAGAAAGGCAATCCAGATAAAGTTGAGAAATCATCAAAAGTCATTGTAATCCTTTTTCCCTTAACTGAAGCAGTAAAACCTTCTTCAGTCATCTTGAATGTAGAGTAAAACTCCCTGATCAGCCTTGGATATCTGTCAAGTGTAGAGGACAGAAAACTTTCCAAACCATGAAACCTTAGGTGGTTCTGAAAAGTGAATTCCACAACATCAAAATATTCAAAATCCATGGTTCTAGCTTCATGAATTTTCCTTTTGGCGAAGTCTGTAGACAAGGATTGCTGTACCTCCTTTTCCTTGGGTGCAGAAACCTTCTTAGGAGGTGGAGAAGAAGTAGGCTTCTTCTTCCTTTTCTGAGTAATGACTTTCATAGCATCCGCCATGAGCTTTTCAGTAGGGGGCTCTTTACGTTTCTTCGATTTTTCCTGGATTGGGGCAGGAGCTTTCCCTTTATCTTTTGCAAGTATTTTGTGAGTTGGGATGGGTACTCTTTTTGTCAAAGTTGGAGGTGGTGATGGTGTTTCACTGGTGGAAGAAGATGATGGAGATGGAGTGCGTGCTTGAGTTTGTTTTACACGGGCCATATCAACAATGTTGTGTAGATTCGAAGTAGGAGGAGTGTAGAATGCAGATTCAAACAAATGCAGAGATAGAAGAATGAAGAACACAAGAGAAAAGCTGAGAAAATCTGGAAAACAAAGTGCAGAAATCGATTTAGAACTGTTCCTTTTATACTCTTGATCTAGTAAATCGATTTCCCAATCGATTAGGTTACCGTTGCTGGGAATCCTCAATCGATTCAGTAATGATGAAATTCCAACGGCTAGTTACTTTGAGTAACGGTCATATTTTAAATCGATGTTCAAATCGAATTCCAGTTTTACTTAATCGATTCCCAAATCGATTGTCTTAAGGTTGAGCATTGACTAATCGATTTCCAAATCGATGCTCGTGAAGGTTAAAAAAAAATTTTCTGAAATTTTGAAATCTGGACTGACGTAATCGATTCCCAAATCGATTTTATAAACCTTTTATCATGCAGATAATCGATTTCCAAATCGATTTAACTTGAAAACATTTACTGAAAAGTACCAGAATCAACAAAAGCTCATACTTCACTAGGATCAATGATTCCTAGTTTCATCCTTATGTTCAAAAAACTTTCTTTTGGCAATGCTTTTGTGAAGATATCCGCTAATTGTTCTGTAGTATTCACATACTCAAGTTTGATAACTCCATTATGAAAGTGGTCTCTTATGAAGTGATGCCTTACCTCAATGTGTTTTGTCCTTGAATGCATTACTGGGTTCTTGGTTATGCTGATAGCACTTGTGTTATCACACATGATCGACACTGTTCCCAAATCGACACCGAAGTCCATTAAATGCTGTTTCATCCACAAAATTTGAGCACAACAGCTCCCAGCTGCTATGTATTCAGCTTCTGCAGTAGACAATGCAATACTTGTTTGCTTCTTACTGAACCAAGACACTAGAGAATTACCAAGCAGATGACATGTTCCTGAAGTACTCTTCCTGTCAAGTTTACAACCAGCAAAGTCTGAGTCTAAATAACCAACCAAAGTACATGTTGAACCTTTTGGATACCACAAACCAAGACTTTTAGTACCTACCAAGTATCTGAAAATTCTCTTTACTGCACTGAGGTGAGATTCCTTCGGATTCGATTGATACCTTGCACACATACAAACGTTGAACATAATATCTGGTCGGCTTGCTGTAAGGTAGAGCAGAGATCCAATCATACCACGAAATCTAGTGACATCTACAGGTTTACCCTTCTCATCTCGGTCTAAGAAATTTCCTTGACTCATGGGTGTATCAATGGACTTAAGTTTATCAAAGTTAAATTTCTTTATCAAATCAGAACAATATTTGGATTGACTAATGAAAATGCCTTGCTTGCTTTGGTTAATTTGAAATCCCAAGAAATATGACAGTTCACCCATCATTGACATTTCAAATTTACCTTTCATTAAGTTTTCAAATTCTTTGCAAAGTTTATCATTTGTTGATCCAAATATTATGTCATCAACATAAATTTGGACCAGCAAGATGTCATTTTCAGTAGTTTTTGTAAAGAGTGTCTTATCAACATTTCCTCTTGAAAAATTTTGTTGAATGAGGAAAGTGCTGAGTTTCTCATACCAAGCTCTTGGAGCTTGTTTCAACCCATAGAGGGCCTTTGAGAGTTTATACACATGGTTAGGAAAATCTGGATTTTCAAAACCTGGTGTTTGACTCACAAAAACTTCCTCTTGTAGGTCTCCATTGAGAAAGGCACTCTTCACATCCATTTGATATAGATTGAAGTCCATGATACATGCACAAGCCAATAAAATTCTTATGGATTCTAGTCTAGCTACTGGGGCATAGGTTTCATCAAAATCTATTCCCTCCTCTTGACTATAACCCTTTGCAACTAATCTGGCTTTATTCCTAGTTATCACACCATTCTCATCTAACTTATTTCTGAACACCCACCTGGTTCCTATAACATGCTTACCCTCTGGCCTAGGTACCAAGTTCCACACCTTGTTTCTCTCAAACTGGTTTAACTCCTCTTGCATAGCAAGTATCCACTCACTATCTAAAAGGGCTTCCTTAATGTTCTTAGGTTCAATCTGAGATACAAAGGCTGTAAAGTTACAAAACTGACTAAGGCTTCTCCTAGTTGCAACACCTTTAGAGATATCGCCTATAATGTTGTCTAAAGGGTGGTTTCGGTTGAACTTCCATTCCTTAGGCAACTCACAGGTTTCTATAGGTTCTACAGGGTCTGCACTAGTTGGAGGGTCAACTATAGGTTGTTCTAGTGGTTCAGATTCTACAACATCATCCAACATTTCAATAACCTTAGAAGGAGTTTTGTTCAAGTTTTCTGTAAAAGATTCATCAAACTTTACATGAACTGACTCTTCTATGGTTTTTGTTCTTTTGTTGTAGATTCTATAGGCCTTACTAGTTTGGGAATATCCTAGAAAGATACCTTCATCTGCCTTAGGGTCAAACTTTCCTAGGTGTTCTTTGCCATTGTTCAAAACAAAGCATTTACAACCAAAGATTCTAAAGTAGGACAGGTTTGGTTTTCTACCCTTATAAAGCTCATAGGGTGTTTTCCTAAGCAGGGGCCTAATGAGAACTCTATTCACTACATGGGTGGCTGTACTAATTGCATCTGCCCAAAAGTACTTAGGTAGGTTGGAGTCCTTAAGCATGGTCCTAGCTAACTCTTCTAGGGATCTATTTTTCCTCTCCACTACCCCATTCTGCTGTGGTGTCCTAGGGGCTGAATAGATGTGGTTGATTCCATTTGATTCACAATAATTTTGAAAAAGATCATTTTGGAATTCACCTCCATGATCACTTTTTATTGAAACAATTTTCAAATCATTCTCATTTTGTACTAAAGCAGCAAACTTTTTGAAAACAGAGAATGTATCACTTTTATGAGCTAAAAAGTAAGTCCATGTGAATCTAGAATAATCATCAACCAGCACATATCCATACAGGTTTCACCTAAACTCTTAACTTGGGCAGGTCCGAAAAGGTCCATGTGAACTAGTTGTAAAACTCTATTTGTTCTAACCAAGTCTATAGAGGGAAATGGAGTCTTAACCAGTTTACTTTTCTCACATGCATCACACAGTCTATCCTTAGAAAACTTCCTATTTGGTAGACCTAAGACTAACTGTTTGCTGACAAGTTTATTCAAATGATTTATGTGTATATGAGCAATTCTTTTATGCCAAAGCCATGTTTCATCTGAGTTAGATAACAAGCAGCATACAGCACTAGGTACAGAATTGAAATCCAACATGTAAATGTTGTTAATTCTGTCCCCAATTAGCCTTATGTGTTTGTCATCTTTATGCTCAATAATGCAAGATTGTGATGAAAAACTTACTTGAAAACCTTTGTCACATAGCTGGCTTATACTCAGTAAGTTGTGCTTTAATCCTTCAACATATAGCACATTTTTGATTACTGCAGTTGATTCATCGCCTACATCACCAATTCCAATGATTTTTCCTCTGTTGTTTATCACCATATTTGACAAAGCCTCCTTCCTTTAATGTCAAGTTCAGGAATTTGGATTTGTCACCAGTCATGTGCTTTGAGCATCCGCTATCTAGATACCATGAGTGTTTCGTGGATGTCAAGCACACCTCATTTTCTGATTCTGAATTTGTATCTGCCATGAGACACAAGTTGACTTCTTCTTCATCAGAAGATGCAGAGGATTCATCATTATCATTCCATGCAATATAAGCTTTTCTGGTTTTGGTGACTGGTTCCTTGCCTTTTGATTTTGTAGCTCTATTCTTGTTTTGCAATTTGTAGCATTCTGACTTTATGTGACCAGTTTTACCACATTCATAGCATGTAATGGTCTTGTTGTCAGTAGTCTTGGAGCTAGATGGTTTTCTGAATTTGCGGTCTTTCTTTTTTCAGAAACTTCTTGAATTTCTTGACAAGCAACCCGATTTCCGGCTCTTCAGATTCACTACTGGATTGATCTGAGCAGCTATCTGATTCAGTTTTCAATTGCTGGGCTTGAACCTTCAGGGATAGTCCTTTCTTTTTGCGGCTTTCCATTTCTGATTCGTCCAGTCGATGTAATTCCATTTCGTGTTCTCTTAATTTTCCAAACAAAGTTGCAGTTGTCATCTTTGCTAGATCTTTAGATTCTGCTATGGCTGTTATCTTTGGCTGCCATTCTCTGGTTAGACATCTCATAATTTTTCCAATCTGCTGTTCGTTATCCACTTGCTTTCCCAGTGCATGAAGATTATTCACAATGTGTGTGAATCTGGTTTGCAGATCACTGATGGATTCGTCCTTTTTCATGTTGAATAATTCATATTCGTGCATCAGTGTGTTTACGCGAGCTCTCTTCACATCTGTGGTTCCTTCATGTGTTTCTTGAAGAATGTCCCACATTTCTTTTGCTGATTTGCAGTTTGACACTCTAAAAAATTCTTCTGCACAAAGAGCAGATGTTATAATGTTTTTAGCCTTAGCATTTATAACCTACCTTTTTCTTGTCATCATCTGACCAGTCGGCTCTTGGCTTGAGAATCATTGAGTCATTCGTTCCTGCAATCTTGGGAATATATGGACATTTTCAACAGCATCAAGGATGTCTATGCCACTGGCTTCCAAGAAGATTAGCATCCTGTGCTTCCAGTACATATAAGCTGTTCCGTTGAAAGCTGGAGGTCTTGCTAACGATGCGCCTTCTCCCAGAAAATCGTTTGAGGCCATAGTGCTTTTATGAGTATTACCTCTCGAAAAGATAGGCTCTGAGGCCAATTGTTGGTATATATGACCTCGTAATAAGCGGAATATATCAGAATGTATCAGTTCTTTATGAAATTAAATCAATTTCATACACACAGCGGAAATTAAATTGTGGCATACAAGATTAGCAAGTTTTATTAGATTGATATGAGATTGATCAAGATGCATACAAGTCAAATTATCAGATTAAACAATATTACTTATCACAGAATATGTTTAACATGCATCTAATTTTAATCACATATACAGATATATCAAGATAGTAAATCAAAGGAGTTAAGGGTTAGAGAAGATTGCACCAAGGATTTATACTGGTTCAGTTGTCCACTTGACAACCTACATCCAGTCCTGACAATCCAAATGGATTTCAGATTTTCTTCTCCAATAGAAAGAATCAATTACAGATTGTCCAGTTTCCTCCCTGAAACCTATCTATCTTAATGATCTCTTTCCTATTGATCACCCTCTGATCCTTGTAGATACTCAGCAATCTAACACAGAATCAAAGTACAACTCTTTCTTGTTGAACACTCTTCACCCAAGAAAGTAGTCACCAGTTTCTAGCTGGCTTTTCTCGCTTTCGTTTTTGTTTAAAGGAATTATTACAAACAGAATATAGGAAGAACAACAAATAGTCTTCAATCTTGGTCAATGTGGCTTCTCACAATTCTGGATAATCAAAGATGTGTTTATTAGAACCCTTGTCTTTCAAGATCACTTTTCCAGCTATCTTTTTGATTGATGATGATCTTCTTTTTCTTTTGATCTGAAAAAGTAATCTCAGTGTATTAACCAAGTGTTATTGTATATCAAGAATATTCAAAGTATATTTCAGATTGATATCAGTGTTATTATCATTCATATGAAAGACAGATTGAAGACAGTTTATATAGTTTCTGAAAAACACATTAACCAATCGATTTACCAATCGATTTTATAAAGTGATAAACCAGTTTAATCGATTTGCCAATCGATTATCGTGTGTCTTGTTTTTCTTGAATCTTGAAACTATATAAGCCAATCGATTTATCAATCGATTCTTTAAACAAAAATTCTCAGTAATTATGTTAATACTGATATGAATCGATTTCGTAATCGATTACAAATGTTATGTTCAAACTGAAACACATATCAATCGATTTCGTAATCGATTTATTAAGTCTTCATAATCGATTAACAAATACTTAAAATCGATTTGGTCACATGCTCAGAGTTCACTGAGTTTTCAAAAGATTCTGTTAATCGATTTGCCAATCGATTGTGTTTAAGTCAGTGACTCAGCTATTTTGATACTAATCGACGTGCCAATCGATTTTTATGTATTTGTCTGAAAACGTTCTTACCTGGGATTTGGTTCAATCGATTTCCCAATCGATTTCGACCAAATTTAACTTGATTGAAATATTACAACATAGATTGTCCAATCGATTTGTATGTCACAGGAAAAGTTATTTTGCAAGTGATTTTTAAGTAATCGATTTGCCAATCGATTACCCTTAAAATTGGGTTTCCACTGTGACTTGTCAAATCGATTTGCCAATCGATTTATTTCAATCAGGTTTACTTTGTGAATTGTATAATCGATTTGTCAATCGATTACCCTCAAAACTGGGGTGCTACTGACTTGTGCATTTTTAATTTCTAATTCAGTCAGTCGATTGCCCAATCGATTATACCAACACAAACAGTTGTGTTTCCTTACACCCTTGTTATGAAATCGATTTCCCAATCGATTTGCTTCAGTCAAAAATCAACTTTTGTTGATTTCTTGTGTTCCAAGCAACCTATTCCAAGTGTGTAGGATTTGATTGTTGTTCCTGAAATCTTGCTCAATTCAAATATTAGATTTATCATGTATTGTATGAACATTGTTGAATTATTAATTATGTCAAAATTAGGAATTAAAGGATCAAAATCCAACATATTATTCTACAAAAAATAGGTTAGTTATAGCGTCTAACTCGCCACTTATTGAATATCTACTTAAGGATTTTCATTCTTTCTTAGTGGTGTCACTTCGGCTACTTACGCACTTATATGAGAATGACAGACACTTTATATTGGCAAGGGATGATGGAAAGGGTGAAAGATTTTGTGAAAGCTTGTGATACTTGTCAACACCAAAAATATGTTGCGACTACACCTAGTGGGTTACTACAATCGCTACCTATTTCAATTTTGGTGTGGAGTGAGATATATATGAATTTCATTACTTGTTTGCCCAAAAAAGTAATGGATTTGAAGCTATTTTGATGGTGGTGGATCATCTCTCCAAGTATAGTCATTTCATTCCTCTTAAACATCTATTTACCGTTCTTTCCATTGCTGCTATTTTTGTGAAGGACGTGATTAAACTACATGGAATTCTGGAGTCGATTCTTCGTGATCGTGACCCTTTATTTGTGAGTACTTTTTGGGAAAAAGTTGTTCAAGCTAGTAGGTACGGTGGTTAAAAATGTCTTCGACATACCATCCCCAAACCGATGGCCAAAAAAAGTGATTAACTGTTGTTTAGATGTCTATCTACGTTGTTTTTATTATAGATCAACCTAAGACATAGGCACATTGGATTATGTGGACAAAACTATGGTACAATACCACATTCCATGTTTCCACAGGGTTTTCCCTTTTTTGAGGTGGTGTATGGCATGAGACCTCCAGTATTGGTGCATTTTTGGAGGGAGAAACCAAAGTAAAAATTGTAGCCCGGAAGTTAAGAGACAAGGATGAAGCTTTGCGTCAACTAAAAGCTAATTTACTCAAAGCTCAAGAGTACATGAAATATCAAAGCTGTTAAGAAATGCAAGGCAGTGCAATTTGAGGTTGGTGATTGGGTTTTCCTCAAATTACATCCTCATCGACAACAATCAGTTGTGCATAGGATTCATCAAAAATTGGCTCCCATATTTTTTGGTCCTTGTTAAGTCATTAAGAAGATAGGGCAGGTTGCTTACAAGCTACATTTACCAGTAACATCTAACATACATCCTACTTTTCACACGTCTCTATTGAAGAAAGTTGTAGGCAATTATACTGCTACAACTCAGTTATCTATTAGTTTGGAGTCTGACACTGGGGGCATTATTCCTACTAAGGTTTTGTCATGGATGGATTAGTTTGACAGTGGGCAACATAAACGAGATTGATTGATTTAGTAAGAGAATTATTTTCTCTTACGGAGGAGCATGAGCTCTGGGTTCATTTTATGTTTTCATATCAATTAATACAATAATTCTCTTCATCTAATTCTATCTTACCTCTGCTCTATCATAATTAGTAAATTTCACCCCTATATTTTGTAAAAGTTTGCTAAAATGAATCTTTAGGAAAGCAACAAGGTTAAGCAATAGGTACAAAACATACTCAACCATATAAAATATTAGAATAAAAGTTAAATGAACTAACAAATTAAACTCAACCATATAAAACAAATCAAATACAATAATTCAAAACAAATTAAACTCAACCATATAAAACAAATCAAATACAATAATTCAAAACAAATTAAACTCAACCATTCAAAAAGCTTAAACCAATAAAGCATAGAGTTTGAGAGATTCAAAATCATATAGATTAATGCAAGAACAAATCCAACAGATCCAAGCAAGCCTTTTAGAGTGGTTAGGTCATTTGAGCAAACCACAGTAGTAAATAACAATGATATAGCAAATCTAGATTTATCCAAAACATAGAAAGATGAGAAATTAAAAAGAAAAACTCAACCAAGGATTATTCTAAAGGAAAAAACAAAGTACTTTAAATTGCTTTCAGGTACTTGAGGTCCCTCATCAAGGAAATGGTATAAGGTACACCAACAATCTTTGAAGCACAAATTCATTTCTTCGATATAGATTAACCTATGCCTTAGAAACACTGTCTTCGACAGAATCATTATCTATGAAGTGTAGTGAATGTGGTTTGGATAATTTGGATGCAAACAAGTGTAGAAGTAAAACCAGTTCTATTGATAAATAATCTCAAGATTTCATGATGAACCGGTTTTTACCGGCAACAAAGGCTATGATTTTAAAAACCACCTCAACATGCTCTAAGAAAAAACAATATGTT
Organism: Cicer echinospermum; assembly: GCA_002896215.2. NCBI lineage: Eukaryota > Viridiplantae > Streptophyta > Magnoliopsida > Fabales > Fabaceae > Cicer > Cicer echinospermum. Next base: position 38,068 of record PGTU02003518.1, read on the forward strand.
ATGTTTGAACAACCTAGCACCAAATTGGTTAGTGAGGAAAAGAAAACCTTTATTAACTATAGAAATATCACTGATATTATACCATATGCCGATCAATATCAAGAAGAGGAACATGAAGAAGAAAGTGGCCATGAAACTGATGATTATACAAATATTTCAGCAAAGGGTTGTGGATTATTTTCTTAGTTCATGCATTAAGAATTCATTGTGCTTATTAAATAAAATGCCTGAGACAAAAATGGAGAACAAGATTTCCATGTGGTCCTATGAGTGATTGAAAATGTCATTACCTAAAAATGTCATTTTCTAAAAGTGTAGAGGAAACACTAACCAATTTGCCTCCTAAATCATCAATCACAGTGCAATTGGTCAGAGAATTTCACTGAATCTGAAATTAGGCATTACCCTAAAGAATAATAATTCAACTTCCAATATTTACCACGTTTTATGTTCTTGATTAGACTAAATTGAATAATTAAAACTCATAATACCGAAAAAAATATAGACCGGATAAATTTTCAACAGCCAAATTAAACTGCATTAAGCACCAAATCTCCCTGATACATCACATAGTCATAAATGTTCTCTTGTTCCAACAAATTATAGAATTGCAGTTGTATAACAGCATCACGAATTGGTCAACGCTTGAGGTAGTTGGCAGCAACTGTAATTGCTTAAAGAAAAACACACAAGCACAATCATTATACCAAAGCAATCACCATAAGTCCCCAATATCTTATATTTTATCATAAAATAATTACATTAAATAAAAACTTTACATATTTCTTTTAGATAAATCAAAACTATTGCATCCCTATATATATAACTTTTCTAAGAAAGCTAAGGGTAAGGGCATTACTATCACTACATATCTCTCTTGGAATCCAGAGGCAGTATATAAACTGCATAACTTGGTAGCTGCAGCCCATATGCAAGAAACACATGCTACACACTAATAATTGTCCAGAAGTATGGTCATCAGTGCAGGCTTATACACTGCATAACCGACCTAGATTCAGTTACTAAATCTAAACACTTGCACTTACAATTTTTCAAATAGCAACTTGGAATGAAACTGTTCCCTTTGCATTTGTTTAGCATAAAAAACACAAACATCAAGTTTTCAAATTATTGTGAGTGAGCTTCAAATCAACATTCCACGTTCTCTCTTGGTCAACACAAAGTGTAGCATTTCTTCCTTCCATCATGTGCAGATGTAGATTTGAAAAATTATCTTGGTATGATCAAGATATCTCTCTCAATGTATGTCTTGTGGATCACACATGTAAAGAAGTCCTTATCAGAATTGAATTTTTTCTTCTTCACTTTTTCTTACAAAGTTTTAGTTCTCTCCTTAAGATGACAGCTACTTCCTTCTACATTGTCCATATACTTAGTTGTCAAATCATGCATTTTCAAGGACTTTGCTTTTCTCATGCTTAGATTCTTTTTGTTCTTCTAGGATGATTTCATATTTTTACCTTGCAAAGATGAAGGATCATCAATAATTTCCGAAGATCTATCACTCTCACCAACCATTTCAGATTCTAAATGCAAGAAAATATGGTTAACTAACAAAAAATTTTTTTAGGAAGACAACCAAACAAAATTTATCAATATGTTATAATTCAGATACCAATGCCTATAAACCCAAATTTACAGTGAATATGCCCAACTAAAACATTGTTACTATTGAAGGTGCAAACATGAGAAGGGGGGTTGAATTGTGTTTGCTAAAGTTGATAATTTTTTTGCTAATTTATAAAATAAATAAATAAAACTAATTTAATTATGGTGACTTACTTGGAGTAGAAGCAACCGGATTCAGAGATAGCAAGCAATGAAAGCATAAAAAATTTTACATGTAGATTTATCTTGGTTCACCAGTAACTTGAGTACATCCAGTCCCCTCATTTAGAAGGCTTTAATCTATTAATTTAAATACCTTAAATTACAAAACACCTAACCCTCCAAGTCAGTTGATGACTCTTCATCATGTGCATATTTTTCATTGTTTTTAGTCTTATCTATATTTAATCATTTGTTTATTTAAGAAGTTATTTGATATATTTGTTGATTTTAATTCTTGGATTTAATGAAATGTTTATGTTCTTATTTCCTTAATTAAGTGGAGATTTTTCGTAGTTTTGCGTTGTTTCCTTGTTTTAATGCAGTGCTGATTTTTTGTGAGAAATGAACATGATCTATATGGAGTCTTTCAGCTATATCTAGAGTTGTAGATGTCCAATCAGAGTCAAACCAAGTGGACACGAACAATAAGAGTCATAGCTACACCTTTCATGAAGATACCGAAATCTAATTCAGACTCAAATGACGACCCTTTCTAACACCATTGGAGCAGTTTTATCAACAATCAATCATTCATGAATCTTTCTTGTAATTCTTCTCTAATCTCTATATTTTCTATCTCTGTCATGAGTAACTACACACTAATTGTTAGGGATGAGTGTAACAAGATGAAACCCTTATTTTTCTGATTTGATTTCTAGTTATATATATGAATGAGTTTATTGAATTATTTTTCTCATCTATGTGCTTAATGTTTTTTATTACTTGAACTTAAAATATTCTACGATTCATATTTTGAAACGGGAGTGAACTTTAAAAATACTTGAGATGATAAATTCATGAATTTGTAGTCTAGGGATAGATGCATGTCATGAAACCAATTAAATTAGTTGCAAAGGCAATAGTTTAATAAGAGAGAATTCATATACGGTAAGTTTTAATTCTAATCTTAAATCCACTAAGGAATTGGGGGTTACTTTGCAATTAAGGTTCTGTCACTAAGACATTAGGGCAAGAATAATAAAGAAAATTCAGTAATAATTCAATAAAGAAATTCAGTAACTAAGATCAAATTAGACACTAAGGTTGGATTCGAAGTGAAACTTTCCCCTGACATTTTTCTTATCACAAAGGATCAATTTTATTACTGTTGTTAATTTAAATATTGTTTCAATCAATTTGAGAATTTTTTGTTCCATTTAGTAATTAAATATCATTCGATAGTAAAACGCAATCTGTAAGACCCATAATTTTTAAAGTACCATTTATGTATTTTTGGTGTATTTTGGATTTTGGCTGGAGGCTTTTTAAGCCAAAGTAATAACATTTTGGAGTTTTATAATCAAAAAGATATTTTGATGCCAATTTAAATTTCTCGTCGATAAATAAATTGAAATTAACTGCGGTGAATCCTTTACGGATAATTCAATGCGTTTCGGGTGAAACGGTAATTTAACAAATATCAGATATTTTGAGATATTTGTTAAGTTATATTTATTATCTATATATGTTTGTTTGGAGGGAAAAAGAAAGGAAAAACTAGAAGGAAGGAAAAGGAAAAGAAAAATAGTATAAAAGGAAGGAAGGAAAAAGGAAGAAAGGAAAACAAGGAAAGAAAAAGAAAGGAAGGAAAATTGAAAAAATTCCATCGTCTTCTTCCTCTCCCGCGGCCAATTTCCCTCCTTTCTCCCATTTTCATTTTCGTCGCTTTCTTTTCTTCAAAACTAGTAACCCAAGGTTGGGTGAGAGTTAGATCAAGGTTTTCGCAACTCCACTCTTCCTCTTTGATTCGAAAACGAAGAAAAACGGTATTTGAGATCCAAACACAAACCCCTCCGTTTCTTCTAGATCCAAGCTTCATTTCTCGAAGAGATAGAAGGGAAAGTTGCTCACCACCACGCTACGGTGCTAGTGAACTAATTTGGAAAGCGGCGTTGCGAGCGGAGATTTTACCGGAATTACTCGCGGTACCTGAAACGCACGTTAAAGCTACGTTGAGGTAGAAGGTGCTCCCTTCCAAGCTTCTAGTTGCATTAGGACTTATCTGTGGTTGTGGGAAGGAATTTGTTAGGGTTTAATGTATCGATTTGGGGAAAACGAAACTAATGTGTTTATGGGTAAAACCTTAGAGTTAGGTTTTGTTTATATTGATGAATGTGTGGTAAATGAATTTGAAGTCATTGTGATATGTAAATGCAAATTTGATGTACGGGTGTTTGTGCGTTGATTGATGTGTTCGTGTATTTGGCGTGCCATACTGATGTTTGTTAATTGGTGTGTGTTGTGAATTATGGTTTGAATGTGAGAGTATGTTTGAGTTTGTTTCCGTGGAATTTGAAAACCATAGAGTTAAACGAGTATTAAAAATGGGGAATTTTAATACCTCGGGTTTGCTTAATGTGCATTTGAGGAAAAGGTTTAAGTTAACTGGGCGTTGAGAATGGGGAATCTTCTTAATGTCAGTTACTTAACTATCGTTTTTGAAAATCGTTCCGGTAAATGAGTATTAATGGGGAATCTCTTATGACTCGTTACTGAATGTTTTTGTGTGAAAATCGTTTAAGTCAAAAGTATATTAAGAATGGGGAATCTCTTAATGTGTCTGTTTGCTTAACATTTTGTTTTGAAATCATTAAGATAAATCGGTATTAAGAACGGGGAATCTCTTAATGACTTATTTATTTAATGTTGTTTTGAAAGTCGTTTAAGTTAAATGGGTATTAAAAATGGGAATCTTTTAATATCTGCATTTGCTTAACGATGGTTGTGGATGGAGTCTGTGTATGCTCATGCATTTCATTTTGGTAAATTGTGTTGACCCGTGATAGGTGACACCTTGGTAAACTGTACTGACCCGTGATAGGTGGTACGTTTACGATTTACGTTTTTGGTAAATCGTGATGACCCGTGATAGGTGACACCTTGGTAAACTGTGCTGACCCGTGATAGGTGGTACGTTTACGATTTACGTTTTAGTGAATTGTGCTGACCCGTGATAGGTGGCACCTCGGTAAACAGTACTCGTCTGTGATAGGCGGTACGTTTACGATTCACGCTTTTTCTTTTAGTAAATCGTGTTGACCCGTGATAGGTGACACCTCGGTAAACTGTACTGACCTGTGATAGGTGGTACGTTTATGATTTACGCATTTTAGTAAATCGTGTTGACCCGTGATAGGTGGCACCTCGGTAATTGGTTACTTTGGCCTGCGATAGGCGGTACAATTATGATTTACGGCCCTTCAAGGAGGGTTTTGGTTTGGAATTCCGAGTCCATGCATTTTGGCATATACGCATTGCATTAGGGTGCTTGGCACACGAGTCGTATTTGATTGAGTTTTATGATTGAGTGATTTGAATTTGAGTCGTTGTGATAATTGCGTTGAAAATGCTAAGTGTTATGTGTTGATTATTGTGTGTAAGTATGATGGTTATCGAGATCCCAATTGTCGTGGTAATCGCGTAGGAATTGCTAAGTGTTAGGTTTTGAACTTGATTAGGAATGACTTGAGTTAATGCATGAATTTTTGGAAAAACGATCAGGGAAATCGATTTCCCAATCGACTGGATAGTAAACAGGGACTTGGCCAAATGGACAAAATCGATTAGCCAATTGATTTTGTAATCAGTTTTCGAAAATCATTTACGAAATCGATTGCCCAATCGATTGGGCCTAAGTCAGGGACTCATCCATATTCGACCAAATCGATTTGGAAATCGATTGGCCATTAAGTCAGGGGCTCAGCTATCCTGTCAATCGATTGCCCAATCGATTGAATCAAGCCAGAGTTCAAAATTTCACTAAAAACCTTCAGGAAATCGATTTGGAAATCGATTGGCATTAAGTCAGGGGCTTAGTTATCCTGTCAATCGATTGCCAAATCGATTGATTCAGCCCAGGATTCTGTTTTCATTAAAAAAACCTTCACCCCAACCGATTGCCCAATCGATTGGCTCAATGAAAATCCTCAGTTTGAGTTAGATGATTGATTTCTCATTAACTTATCCATGTCTTGATTGGTTATGTGTTA
>PGTU02003526.1:0-16563 GCA_002896215.2 Cicer echinospermum
TAAAAGATCCCCTAAGAACAAGATCTCCATTCAAAGAACAATTAACCTTAAGACTTATTTCTTTGATTGAGCCAAATTCCATTGATGAAGCATCATCAAACGATGGATGGATTGTGGCCATGCAAGAAAAACTTAATCAGTTCAAGAGGAATGGTGTATAGTAATTGGTACCAATATCCAAAGTAAAGCAACCCATTGGAACCAAGTGGATTCATAAATAAGATGAATGAGAAAAGTGAACTGTCATAAATAAAACTAGATTTTTAGCCAAATGTTTTAGTCAATAAAAAAGGTATTGATTACACTGAAACCTTTGCACTTGTAGAAAGGTTAGAATCAATTAGAATTATACTTTCTTGGACAATCAATAATAACATATTGTTTATCAAATGAATGTGAAAAGTTCTTATTTAAATGTTCATTTTTAAATGATTATATAATTGAAGAAGTGTATTTCAAAAACCACTTGAATTTGAAGATTTAGATTTTCCAGAACATGACTATAAACTTAAGCAATCATTGTATGGTCTTGAGCATGCTCCAAAGCTTGGTATGATAGACAAAACAATTTTCTTTTAGAAAATGATTTTATAAGAGTCAAGCGGATACAACTTTATTTAGAAAATCATCTAAAAATAATATTTCCATTGTTTAAATTTATGTAGACGATATTATCTTTAAATCTACTAATGCTAATATTTGCTAAGAGTTATCTTAGTTAGTGTAGAATGAATTTAAAATGAGCATGATGGAACAACTCAAATTCATTCTTGGAATAATTGTGAAACTAATTTGTTCTTATAATAGTATGTATTTTTTGGGATACCTATATATATTTTTACATGAGTACTTTCGACGTGTGATCTACAGTCGTACGTGCACAAAATAAATTAAAAAGGGATAATGTAGTAAACAAGATAGTTAAATATTGATTGTCGCACAAGGATATCAAATATAACAATAACCAAAATAAGAATATGCATCAAAATAAATAAATAAAAATGGGGATTTTTAATTTGAAAATAAATTGAATAATTATAGAGAATTATCAATTAATTTAAACAATCAATTCATTGATTTTAGGAGTTCTTCGTCAGGATTCTATCATAGGTTATAGGTTATGAATAAACATTTGTTCTATTTTTCTATTCGTGTGGTCACAAAACTAAACAAGAAAGGTTCATTTAGTTTTTATTGAATTTCTGTTGGATCGAGCATCACAACATTCAATTAATCATGGTAGTAAACAAGTGTCACAAAAACAAGATTAATGTCATAACCAAATTCAACCAAACTCATAATTATGTGTTATAGATTCTATCAATTTCTATTCGAATTAAACCAAAACAAGCGTTCAATCTATTTTGAATAATCCCAATCAAAGATATAAATCGAATTCAATATGATTAAGCATCAGAGCATAAATCTAATTCATCCATAAAGGACATGGAGAGATGAGAAATCGATAGAAAATATGTAAAATAAAAAAAAAAAATAAAAAATAAAAACATAAAAACATAAAATGAAATTGCATTAAGAATTGAACCTCAAGAGTCTAACAAAGTATCCTTAACCAATGTATTGATCAAGAGTTTTAGTGGCAGACATAGGGTGTCCACTGTCACCTCAAAATAATTTTAAAAAAAAATAATATTACTTTTACTTTATTTATATGAGACATTTTATTTATCATTCAAAAGTTTTCAATAATTTTTGAAAAAAATACTATTATTCTTGCTTTTTATGAGACATTTGAGTTTTAATTTTATCAACAAAAATTGATCTATTGATATATTTTATAGACCAAATCAAGGGTGACCAAAATTTTATATTTAGACTTTCTGTATCCAAATTCTAATATTACTCTTCTAATTCGATTAGACATTCCTCTTTATCTTCTCTATATTTGTAGAAATGAGTATAGAATGGTGTTCAAAGTCAAATGTAGATTGTGATCTAACATATACTTGGGGAAAATGTTTACGTATGAATATGATTGAATGTATGAAAGTAGATAAATTTTATAAGAAAAATATATTTTTGTTAAATAAAATTTAAAAATGAATAACTATTGATTGTGACAAGGTTGTGAAAACCAAATTATACAAGTCTATAGGATAATTGTAGTTTAATATAATGTAATCTGGTGATGAATTTCACTAGACATTACATAACATAACATATGTTAATAAATATATAATTAATATATATATATATATAGTATATATATATATATATATATATATATATATATATATATCATATATATTTATGGTGTATGTTGTTATAATTCTTGGGATCTATAATCGGTGTTATTTTATGAGTAAAAGTTTTATAGTTGCATTGTGTTGTTGGGTTAAGTTGTTGAGATGTATATTTGGAAGTCTAATATGAGAAGCGATATGCTATTTGTGTATTTTTCTTGTACACAATAATCTAATCAAATGACAGCATCATGGAAATTGTATCATATAAATTAGTATGTGCATATTCTCATTGCATAATGTAGATTGGGACATGTGTATGATACACTAAAATTTTTAACAATCTTTTAATTATTATTAATTGTATTTTTTTTTATTAGACTATTTTTTTAAGATTAGACTATAGAGTTTTTAAAATCTTTAAGACGGCTCTGAACCAAATACATAAATTTTTTATAGATCAAATTATAATCAAGATGCCTACTTAATAAAAAATCTGAAGAAATAATTATAAAAATTACATAAACGAACTATAATTATAAAATAAAATAAATTTCCCACCTAAATTAACAATTTTTTTAATCGTAAAAAATGTAAATCAAAAATATTGATCTACTAACTCTCTCCAATACTATTTTGGTAAATATAACTTAAAATTCTTATATGCAAATAACCAATATGATATTTTTTTTAATTTATCTATTAAAATTTAAAATTTCGTCACTCCATACGTTTCCGTTCAGATCCACAATGGGCTTTAGCTTTCCTAGGATTACAGCACAAAACCTAATTCTAAGATTTGCAAATATGACAAAAGGTTTCCCACACAAGACTATCCATTAACTATTTAATAATAACTTAATTAGCTAAAAAGCTAGCCTGAAATATGTTACCGAAGTGGCTAAAATGATATTTAACAACTCATAGTGACTAATCACATGACAAAGTGATCCAAACCTGAAATCAAATCATTAGTTTAGTAATTAGCCTTTTTGACTATCAATATACTTTCGAAATCAGACTTCGTGTCCAACATAGAAATAGTATCTTGATCTCAGCTTTCTAACGCATCTTAGATATCTTTAATTGACAACCACAATTCAAGTTATAGTCTACAAACGAAAGAGTGTCAGAGATTAATAAAAACTGAAATTACTTAATAATGAGTAATTCAATTATAATATAAAGATATTATTAGCATGATAAAAAGTAACTACTAACAAAATAAACATTAAAAATTACATAGTAAAAACTAAAAATAAAATAAATATAAAATAAAAGTGTACCATGTCATATCACGTGTTTCTCTAAAAGTTTTTTATTTTTTCTTTTTACCTAAATTTTTATTTAATATATATTTGACTACACGTATTATGAATCATCAAATTATCCTTGGCATTTATTAATGATGGCCGTAAAATAATGTGCTTAATCCTCATGTGTTTGAAGGTGCTGGCATCAAATGTTTGGCATGTCCCCATCAAAACAATGTCGTTCGTTAATGCAGTCTTTTTCTCTCTCATGTCTCCCTAGAAGTTTCCTCTCTGACCACATGGGATCCGATTCAAAACATATAGTTATGCTGTCACTTCAATTAAATGAATTCTTGCAAATTTGCAGGTATGGTTGGGCTCTCTCTCTAAGAAGTGAGAAGAGGGTAGGTGGTCGGTACCTTTAATAAGGGATCCCTCTAAAGTCGCAACCGATGATCAATGATCACACCCATATATAGCATATTATGCGCCCACACACATGGCCAACACAACGCTTTAGAGATTGAAAATGTTTTTTATGTAACATCGAAGATATACACAATTGATAAAGTGAGAATCAACATTTACAGTAAAAACAATTTCTCCTAAAACAATAATTTTTAAATAAATAATAACAATATTTAAGGAAAAAATTTGACGAAAAAAGAAAAGAAAATTAAATACAATTTTAATTGGTATATGTCCATACTTTCAATAAATATGATATACTTTCCCTCTATTCATAATTATTTATTGTTTTCAAAGTTCAAAGTAGTATGTATTAACTTTTGTCTTGTCATAATTATTTTTGACTATGTATTGAATTGATGAAAATAAGTGATTGATAATCTCTCTAATAAGTAACACATTTAACTAGTTTACTATTTTATATAGATAAGAAAAAATCAATAATAATAAGATAAACTGATGATACTTTTATTTAAACTCGCATATTGTCTCGGCATTGTCCGAGTTAAGAATTATAAGCATTATTATTTTATTCATACAATTTTATATAGTTAATTTAATATAAATTCATCAACTAAAATTGAATTTAACAAAAAAAATTAAATTCTCAAATGTCACGAATTTGAAATTAAATCTTAATTTAAAGAAGTATTTACCATTTAATGTCAACATATTTTAAAATAAAATTACCTTTACTGAGAAACTTATAAATGAAAATAAATAAATAAAAACAAACATAAATGAAAAGATCCAATCAAAAGATGTAAACATCAATAACTAATAAAATAAAATGAAAACTCAAATAAGAACATGCAATTCATTGAATGTACTATAAAACTTTGCATTAAACAAACAAAAACAAATGTTATAATGAAGAATAAACGAAATCAATAATTAGAGAAATATAGTGTTTAGAAGAATAATTGAAATAAAATAATTAATTAATAAATTAATATTGTAGAAATGAAAGCTATTAACAAAAATATTATAGTGTTAATATTTAGTTATAATTTATTGAAAATAGTGAATATATTTTTGTCATAAATCTTAATTAGAAAATAATAATTCATTATCGATTAAATAAATTAATTTGTAAAATAAATTATGAAATTAACATGTAGACTAAATATTCAATAGTTAAAATTCATATATATTTTTTTTTGGTAACTTAAAAATAATAAAGAAATTGAAAAACAACTGCTCCTGGCATAAGGGAAGCGATGCTTCAGAGAAGGAAGCTTTGTGGGCGGGATAGATGAACAAATAAGATTAAGAGTTCTTAATCTTTCAAATAATTTAAAGCTCATGCAAAATGACTAATAATTCAGCATGAAGGATATTATTGTGGCCATATGATCATAAAAACCAATGATTCAATCACCATTTTGCATACATGAAATATAACATTGAAGTACTTTTCACCATGGAGAGTAGAATATAAAAATAATAATATCAATAGAGTTAAAAATTAATTTACAAATTTATTGTATTAAAAAATAAATTTATCTATTTATTTTGATATAATCTATGTTGAATTAATTTTAAAACTATAATTTTATAAAGGAGCAAATTGATAAGAAAATAACAATGCAATTGCATTTAAAAAAGTAAAGAGAAAATATTTGGTTCTAATAAGAAAAATATGGATATTGATATCCACAAAGAAAATTCAATAAAAGTTTATATTATTTTAAACAAGAATGCAAATTGATCTGAATTAAAAAAGAAAGGGAGAATATTTGGTTCTAATAAGAAAATGAATGGATATTGTTATCCACAAAGAAAATTCAATAAAAATTTATATTAATTTAAACAGAATGCAAATTGATTGATTGTTAGATATTAATATAACCATCAATTCTCATGAGAGTCTTACTTAAATAAAATTATCTTTAAAATTTAAATAAAAAATTAGTATAATTTTTTGCTTTTCTTGATCAAGTTTAACATAATGATTGGGTTACCTTTTTTCATTTTTATATAATTATTTTTAGGTCAAATTTTTACTTTTTTTAGGTTGTTGTTTTACTGCACTTGTTTTTCCTCTTCAATGTAGTTTGTTCCATTAAATTTCTATTAAAGTTTTTAATGAATACTTATTTATTTACCTACACTGATGTATTCTTGGATTTCTGTCTGGTCTTCGAAGTGTTTTTACTTTTCTTAATTTCAATAATATTTTGAGTGCCTTTTACATCTCATTATCAATCAAATATGATAAACTATCAATTATAATATTATTTAAATTAAAATTTGAAAATAAATAAATTATACTGAAATAATTGAAGTAAATTTATCTTAAATAAAATAAGAGATATTAAATAAATAAATAAAAAGATATGGATATAATAACAAAAATATAGACATGTAGTTTGTTAAAATATTATTTTCAAATTTAATTTACGATGACTGTGTATTTTTGATATATTTGCATTAATTAAACATATTTATTATATTTCTAACTCAAAATAACATATGATCGCAAATGAAAACTCAAACAAAATATTATATAATAAAAATCAGTTTGTAGAATTTGAAATGAAAAAAATGAAGAAGTTAAATAAAAAAAATATTAATCTTAAATAAATAATAAGTCAAATAAATAATTTGTTTCCAAAATATAAATTAAAATAAATTAATATTTATTGAAAATTAATGATAAATAAAATTATAAATTAATAAGAAAAATAATGAGATATTAAAGGTTGAGGGTATAATCCAAAATGATGTAAACAAGTTTGTTGAGATTTGTTTTCTCAGATAAATAAATAATTTTATAAATAGAACGAGAGAAAGGATAATAATATCGAAAATTACCGTGAAAGCGAACATATGAATAAAAAAAAAGCTTTCTTCTATATATATATATATAAAAAGAGTATGACTCATAGTATTAAGACTCTGAAACAATGATTAAGAAACTTTTTTAGTTTTAAGAATTTATACATCCTCTAAGTATTTTTATAGTTGAAACAAATTCATTAAAATAGATTTTTGAGAGATTCTTAGCAAGTATTGACCTCACACTTCTAAAGAATAAATATATTCGATATATTCAAGAACTCGAAACGAGCTCAACAAAAGAATGTAAAGAAACGACGAATATAATGGCTTCTTCGAAAAACCGTTGCGGCGTTTTAGGTGGTTGCGCACCTATGTCGCCTTCATGTGTCTTCACTCTGTCTTCGCTTTTGGTTATATGTTTACACTTTATTTTCATCGATGTCATTTCTTCGTTGTGTGTCGCGTCTTCTTTTCTCACTGTCGTTGTCACCATTATTGCATCTTCATTCTTGTTGCGCCTGTGTTTTGTCGCCGCTTCTGTCTAGTGTCATCATCAATGTTTATCAATTTTTCAAGCCAATTTCTCTTGCTTTGATCCGGGTTCTCTTACTCTGATTTGCAAAATTTGTCATCTCAGACTTTCTAGTTTATTTAATAGCTTTTGATTACTGATTTTGGTATTATGTGTATGTTGTGTTCTTGATTGACTTGCTTTGTGTGGTGTTATGATCATGCAAAACTTCATTTGACTATCAGGCAGTGTTATTGGCACTCAAAGTGTTGCTATGATCTTGTCTCATGATGACTCTTGATCATATGCATATTTTCCCACTGTTTTAGTCTTATTTATCCTCAATCATCAGTTAAATTAAGGATTTATTTTATACATTTTGTTGATTTTTGTTCTTTGAGTTAATAAAATGTTTTGTGTTTTTATTTCGTTGATTAAGTAGGAATTTTTCGTAATTTTACATTGCGTTGTGTTTTGGTGCAGTGCCGAATTTTGGTGAGAAATCAACATGACATACGTAGAGTATTTCAGCCATATCTCGAGTTGTAGATGTCCAATTGGAGTCAAACCAAGTGAAAATGAAAGCTAAGATCCATAGCTACAACTTTCATGAAGACACTGGAACCAAATTCAGACTCGAAAGAGAAGCAAAATGCAATATACGCCGGACAACAGATGTTGAGCGCTTGGAGCGCGCCCAAGCGCGCCTGAAGCGTTTTTTCCAGCATCTGCTACTGCCCAAACGCGCCTGGAGCGCGTTTTCCGCGCCTGGGGGGCGCGACTCGCACCAGCAACCATAAAAACACAGATTTTTACTGTTTTAGGGATCTTTTTCACTATTGGGAAGTTGGGAACTTGTGCCCTAGACATAGAACTCAAAGACGAGCCGTTCTAACATCATTTGGAGCAGTTTTATCAAGAATCATTCATGAATCCTTCTTGTAATTCTTCTCTAATCTCTATCTCTTTTATTTCTATCATGAGTAACTAACCCTATTTGTTTAGGGATGAGTGTAACAAGATGACCCTTATTTTCATTAGATTGATTTTCAGTTATATGAATGAGTTTATTGAATTATTTTTCTCAGCTCTGTGCTTAATGCTTTTATTGCTATCAACATTAAAATGTTCTACGATTTGTATTTTGAAACGGAAGTGGACTTTACGAATGCTTGAGTTGAGAATTCATGAATTTGTAAGTCTAGACATAGGTGCAGGTATGAAAACCATTAAATTAGTTGCAAGCATATATTTACAAGAGAATTCTATACGGTAATGCTTAATTCTAATCTTAATCTACTAAGGAATTAGGGGTTACTGGTGGAATTAAGGTTTTGTCACTAAGACATTAGGGCAAGAATAATAAAGAGAATTCGATAATAATTCAGATAAGGATTCAATAACTAGGATTAATTAGACACCAAGGTTGGATTCGAAGTGAACTCATCCCTTGACATTTTCTTCGCAATTTTATAAAGGATCAATTTACTCTGTTGTTATGTTCAATAATTTTCATCAATTCGGAAACTTTTTGTTCAATTCCAGTCATTAAATATAGATTCGTACTAGTAAAATGCAATCGCTTGAGTTCGACACTCGGTACTTACGTTTTAATTATTACTTGCAACGATTCCAGTACACTGCCGTGAAACGCTATCAATTTTTGGCGCCGTTGCCCGGGGGATTGCCATATCGCTATTTGAATCTAAATTATTTACTGAATTGAATTTTTGCCTCTGCAATAAAATTTCTTCTTTATTTTATTTTAAAAAAAAAACATTTTTGTTTTAAAACTGTTGTTTTTACTTAATTATTTATTTTCTTTATTTTAAACTCTTCATTACTCACAATTGTTCTACCTTGTATGCGAGGCCAGTCCTCAGCTGAACTTATCTTTGATTCCAGAAATCGAAAAAACAGCGAAGGCACATCAAAAGGCGGCTCGAGAAAGGAGAACAAAGGGAAAAGACATTTAGTTGTTGAAGAAGAGGTTGTTGGGTGATTCCGTCATAGTTACTGAGATGGCGATCCACCACTACCAGAACGTACTCTCGCGAATATGGGAATCGAATAGAATCGTGCTCGATTGCCCATCAAAACCAATGGTTACAGTCACCAAGTTTGAAATGAAGTCCCGCTCTTTACCGAGAGTTGAAGGGAGATTCATTTTGGCTGGTAGACATAACGAAGGCGCCAATAGATATCTCACCAATTTCTTTGAATTATGTGAAACAGTGAAGGTGGATGGTTTGTCTGAGGAAGGCAAGAGAATTGAAATTGTTCCCAATTTTCATTAACAGAAGATGCTAAAGAGTGGCTTAATTCCTTCCTGCTGACAGCATCACCACATGGGATGATTCTGAAGATAAGTTCTTGGAACAGTACTTTCCCACAGCTATGTTTGTTAGCAAGTAGGCAAGAAGATTTCCAGTTACAACAGAAAGAGGGAGAATCTCTCGTGACACTTACAGGGAGATTCAGAAACTTACTTGCAGGATGTCCTAATCATGCTTAATGACGACACTGCCCAAATGCAAATATTCTGCAATGGGTTTGAGACCGAGCACTAGAATTATGTTGGATGCCACGGTAGGTGGTTCTTTGAATTAAAGACTGCAACAGAAGCACGAAAGATTATTGGATCATGGCATCAAATGAACAAATGATGTTGTATGACAGAGGTGGTGGATCAACAGTGGTGTGTTGGAATTGAATGTTATGGATGGATTGGTCCCAGGAAGGTCATTCTCAAACAGATTAGAAGATGTTATTGCTACTGAGATAAGAAAGGAATAGCAGCTCTAAATATACACTTCAGTAGCCCTGGTCAAATTACTAAGGCAAACTAGCTGTAATCTTTGTGGAGGAGCACATAAAACTGGAGCCTGTGAAACACGGGATGACAATGAGTTAGAAGAACTAAGAACATGTGAATCTTGTTGGTAATAATGGGAGAGAATAACCCCTACTCTAATACATACAATCCTGGTTGGAGAAATCATCCAAATTTTTGGAAGCCTGGAGAGATCAGCAAGGTGGTTCTCAGGGTCAACAAGGAGCTCAAACGAACCAATTTCCACCTAGAAAGGCTGCTTGGGAGAGTGCTATGGAGAAATTAGTGACAACCACAAATTCTTTCATTGAAAGAGTCAAGAGCCATCCAGAAAAACCACTCTACATCCATAAAGAATTTGGAACCTCAAATGGGTCAACTTGCTCAACAAATGGCACAAAGAACGACTGGAAATTTGCCTAGTGACACGGTTCCGAATCCGCGAAAATAGTGTCAATGTCGTGACAAACAAGGAGTGGCAAGGTAAGTGAACAAGTACCGCCTAAAGCCAAACAAAGTGTAAGTACTTCAAGCACAACCACTCAGAGGAAACAGTCACACCGACCTTAGTGGAGGAGCACACACACTCTTGAAAGAGAGAAGACCTGTGGTACAAAAAAGGGAACCATTGCCAAAACAAGAAATTCGACTTCCATTTCCTCAAAGTTAAAAACGGAAGAACAGAAAAAACATTTGTAAAGTCCTTGATGTTTTTTAAAAATTACGATTTGACACATTCTTTTTGCAGGAAGCACTAGACAAGATGCCAACATCGCCAGTTCATGAAGGAGATCCTATCGAAAAAAAGAAAAATCCGGCGTGAAACAGTGATGCTTACAGAAGAATGTAGGCTATCCTACAGAGAAAACTGCCACCGAAGCTCAAGGATTCTTGGAAGCTTCTCATCCCGTGCGCTAATGGAAATAGAACTTTTGGAAGGCCGTTGTGTGATCTTGGGCTAGTGTGAGTCTATGGCCCCTTCCATATACAAAAAACTGGGCATTGAAAAGATCAAAGACACACAGCTTATGCTACAATTTGCGGATCGCTCAATGAAACACCCCTATGGTGCTTATGATCATGCAACAACTTCATTTGACTATCAGGCAGTGTATGGCACTCAAAGTGTTGCCATGATCTTGTCTCAACACCTCAGATATCATTAATGAAATGACGGAGCATGTTGTTAGGGCAAGAAGGACAACATAACGATCACTATTCCTAAAGAGAATATGTTGCAAGTCTTTAGGCATGTAAAAACAAATTTTATCGTCGAAATGATTTGGATAAAAGGTGAAACACCATTAAAAGTTGAAGAATTATGGGCCAAACTACAACAAGTTATGGAAATCTTTGGTTAAGTGGGGTTCGATCTCACATTGATAAAGGATACTACAATTTATCTTTCTCATATGTAGAAGATCTTAGAATGTTCCATATGATAGTTGCGGACTATTAATCTGGATATTTTAAACTCTTCTTTTCAACCCCCAATCACCAACATCAGACAACTTCTTAGGTGTGGGGTTCTTATATAGTTAGCCAAGAGTATTGTGTTCCAATATCATATTTTTCAACGTTAGTAGTTTAGGTACACATATTATTCTTTGATAATAAAACTAGTAATCGATATTGACAGATCTTTTGGTTCACTATCAAACTTTCCGTTGATGTTGATTTGACTCCAAGTTTCATGACCAATTTTAGTTGAAAGAAAAGGATTTTCTTTTTTATGTGGGAGTGGAATTGAGAAACTATTGGATTTTTCTAATTACTGAGCAACATTGGTCAATATTACTTCTTGCAAAAAAACTCAAGCTAATAGTAAAAAGAGGAAGATGGATTAATTAGACAATGGACTGAAAAAAGAGATGATGTTCGGGATTTTTCCCTGTCAACGATATTGCAACTACTAGCAAAGACAATCACAATGCTAATGAGATAATCAACAAATATTGATCATGTGATTCAGGTCCAATGGTGCATAAGTGTAGAAAATGGGGATAAAGAGACAACTTCGAAGGTAACGATTGTATGCAATGATAATGCTAATAATGTGAAGACTCTCTAGGTTTAGATAGTCAAGATGACAATAGGTAGACAAAGATGGAGTGTTCCAGAAACCCAGCTTCATCTTGAGAGATGCGTGAATAACGTGGTTGAAGAAATTGAGGGTTGAAGCCAACCTTTTCAAGGTTCCTGAAATCAATGCTTCTAAGATTGTGCATAATAATATCGAAACTTAAATTATATGGACTGACATGACTGAGGATGTGGATGTTTATGATCAACTTGAAATTGTGTTGTTACAAAAAGAGAAAAGGCTCGACAAAGACAAGTTGCAAAACACGTTCGAGAAAAAAATGAACTCGCGTTGGGGCAGCTTCAAGGAATATTAGGGCATTCCAATCCCCCATCAATACTGGCCTTCAAAAGGTTATGTGCTAAATATAAACCTATTTTTTTCTTTTTAGTGAACCTGGATGAATTTTAAGTGTAAGTACAAACTTTTTTCTATTAATTCAAGGGACAATTACTTCTTAACCTTTGAATTCTATGTTTTTTTTTAAGCTTGACCTTCAAGTTATTAGCAGTTCAGATCAACATTTGTTCTTCAACCTTTGCGAACATAATGATGTGAGATTTTGTATGACTATTGTTTATGCGTTCACAAACTACATTGGCAGGTGAATTGTGTGGTCCATATTACTAATGACAAAGGTCATTGACTATTCCTTGGTCTTTCATTGGTGATTTCAATGTTATTTTGTAGCTCAGAGTATAGAGATATAGTTCCTCTTCTAAGCTGCATATGGGGATTTTTTAAAATTGGGATTAATTGCAACTCTCTCATTCATGTTGGCCCAATACACTTGTCTAATTGTAGAGAGATTGAGCATACTAAAAAGGACAATGTAGACATAATTGATTGCAATCATAGAATGTTGGATTTATTGGGTGCTAGACCTGCCTCCACTCACCAAAGCTAATGTCTTATCATCAGTTTCACAATGTCTGGAGTTTTATAACAATGAAGCTAAACACGTATCTTCATTTAAGTTTATGAGGATACGAATTCGTATCATGACTGTACCAATGTACTAAAGTACATTTGAAAGGGGCAAGTTACCGGTTGTCCCATTTTATGCTAATCAAAAATTAAACTTCTTAAATCCAAGCTTAAAATTTGGAATAAAGAAGTTTTTGTACCAATCCATCATAGAGTTCAAGTTGGAGTTATAATATTTGGATAACATTCAAAAAGGTATTGATTCTTTTTGTCCCTTAGAATAATTTAAGTCGAATAACGAACGGTAAGCAAAAATGGAAGTGAATTAAACTCTTAATTTGGAGGAGTAATATTGACATTAGAAAGCTAACATTAAATGGCATTCCCGATGGTGATAGAACACAAATTTCTTTCACAAAACTGCCAAAATCAAATATGCCTACCAGACTTTTCTAGCTTATTTCATAATGATGTCTTGATTCAAAATCTTTCGGATAAAGAAGCCCAATTTTGTTTCCTATTTTGAAGAGATATCTCAACTATAACAATATAGGTGTCGATAATGACTTGATTGAAGACACAACCCCTTAACTTGTGGTAATTCTATGAACTGTTATGCTTACTAAATCTATCAAACTTGAAGAATTAAAAATGTTATTGTTTGATATGAATCCTGACCAATGCTCAAGACCTATGGTTTTGGTGTTTTTTTTTTTCTTTCAAAAATTGTGATGTGGTTGGTCATGATGTTTTTTCCAGGCTATTCTTCAATTCTTTGTCCAAGATTGGATTCTTCCTAATTATAACTTCAATGTTGTTGTGCTTATTCCTAAGATTTTGTATCATAGTAAAATGGAGCATATACGACCTATTGCCCTTGCCAACTTCAATTCAAAATTATTAATAAAGTTCTTACTGACAGGCTAGCCACTATTGTGCCTAATATCTATCTTCTCATCAAATGGCATTCATTCAAGGTAGGTATTATGGTGATTCTATTTGTCTCACTTCAGGACGATTAATTGCTCTACTAGAATCTTTGATGAAATTTGGCTCTCAAGATTGATATATAAAAGCCTTTGGACACTATATATGGCATTTCTTACCAAATTTCTTCAAGCTTTTGTCTCAGACACAAGTTTATCTTTGGATTAAAAACCATTCTCAAGTCTGCTAAGTTGTCTACATGTGTAATGCCTAGTATTTTGGTTTCTTTTCTTGTCAAATGCGGGTATAGCAAGGGAACCCTTATGTCTCATCTTCATTTTGCATTGCAAAAGAGGTTCTTAAAAGGCTATAAACAAAGTGGTTGATGACGGTCATTTTCTTTGATAAATGGCCCTAAAGGCTCCTTTCCAATGTTAACATCCCTGCAAAAGTATTCTAAAGAAATGTCAATATCTCTAGTAAATAGACTAATCCTAATAAACTAACCATTTACATTGGATCTGTTTCATTAGATTTCATAATATCTTAGCTATTTGCTTGGATTTTCTATTGGTTATCTCCCTTTCACTTATCTTGGAATATCTATTTCAAGGGAAGACCTAAACTTGCTCATATTCAATATATTGTTGACCGAATCACAAGGCAAATTTGCAACTTGGAAAGCATCCTCCTTACTTGTGACAGGTATAATTTAGTTGGTGAAAAGTGTCACCTCATAGCACATTGATTTATAACTTCTACATATATTGTTGGCTGACTTTTCTGCTTAAGAATGTAAAAAAATAGATTTAGAATTTCATCTTGTATGGGTATATAAGGCAGATAGAAAGCTAGTTATAATTGTCAGAATTTGCCATCCACTTAATGAAGGTAGTCTTATAATTAATCTTGAAAGACATTAATAATGTTGTTATTATGTAAACTCGCATGCGACTTAGACTTCTATCAACATTGGCAATTCTTCTTAGATATCTTGTCTTCGAAGGTGATGGACACATTAGCTATCACATTGATTCCTTCATCTTGGAGAACACTCAAAGTTAAGCTAACTGTGGATATATAGAGCACAACAAATGGACAACTTGGCAAAGGTAAAAAATATTAACTTCTGGGTCAACTCTTGGTGGATGATTCTTTGTTTCTATTTTTTAAACATATGATCAAGACAAGAAATATCATCTTTATGCCACATGTTAATTCAATGTTAGGCGATGGTCGTTGGAAGTTCCCTTTCGATCTTTTCTTACGTACTTACCCTCAACTAGATCACCCTTCTCACACCATTGACAGAACTTTGCTAAAGTTGAATATGAGGATCGTCCAAGTTTGGGATATTAAACTAATTATAGAGTTTTAATTTTTAAGGAAACTTATCTATTCTTTAAGTCCTTGAAGGCAACAAAATCCTTTGGGCCAAAAACTATTTGGCACTTTATAGCAATTCTTCTTCCAAGTCTCTCAAGTTATGGAAATTGTTGCATTAGAAAAGATTGCTACATATGATAATTATCTTTCTAGAGTTGTCAAAATAATTCTATACTAGTAGAGACTATAAATGTGAAATGGAGAACATCAATCATCTTTATTTATCCTACTCTTTTGCTACTAAGCTATGGTCTTGGTTAACCTTTAGTTTTCACTCTTAATTTGATAGTAGTTCGGTTCAAAATTTTCTCGTCATATGCGACAAAGGATGATCTCATCAATGGAGAGATGTTATTATAGCCATCATTGCATATATTATTGTTACTATTTGGTATTGCATAAATCAAGCTCGATATGAAAGTAACAATCTTGTTTATCACGTTGTCATCTAAAAAATATTATCAATGCATCTTTATCTTGTAATCACACTACTAGTATCATCTCTAACTCTATTCTGGAATTAAAATTCTCAAGTTCTTTCATATTGGAGCTCATTCACCTAAAACGACTATCATAAAGGAAATGATTTGGTGCCCCCTCCCCAAAGAGTATTGGATTAAATGAAATACAGATGTCATTGCACTTGGATGTCCTGGTCCAGCTACTTGCCAAGGTATATTTAGAGATAGGTTTGCTGCTTCTTTGGGTTGTTTTGCTAAGAATTTAGGTATTACAACTGCATTGCATGTTGAGCTTAAGAGAGTTATGGTTGTTATTGAAACAACCTACAAGAATGGATGGAGATATCTTTAGATTGAATATGATTCGCAAATGACAAATCTAACTATTAGGAACATTACCCTTGTTCCTTGGTCTATTAAAAATAGATGGCTCAATGTGCGAACAAGATTGTTAATTTGAGACTTCACATTGTTAATAGACTTCGGTGGGATACTTTTCCTTCTAATATTTTTTATGTTTTCAATATAAACAGTATTGGTTTTCCTAAATATAGATTTTGTTAATATTTATAGGTGGTTACTGCACTCGTTTTTCTTTCGTTGTGGTTTTATCCATATGGTTTTTCCTAGTAAAGTTTTTAATGAGGTAGTATTTTGTATCTAGGATGATTGTTTTCTTAGGTTTTAGTATAGTCCTCCCAAACATTTTGTATTCATTTTGCCATT
>PGTU02003532.1:0-10770 GCA_002896215.2 Cicer echinospermum
CTAGATGAGGATCCTTTCTTTGTAGTATGCCTTTATGCATGAATGCTTCATACGCTATCAATTCTTGGATAATAGATTCGGGAGCACTTATCATATGACTCCCACAACTCAATTGTTCCATAATTATAATCATGTCCCTAATAGCATGAAATTATTGTTGCCAATGGGTCCCTAATTTCTATTGCAATGCCATGGAAATTATACATATCTCACCTCTCTCACTACAAGAATTTTTGAAGTTTGCGACACTTGGCCTGCGACGGTTCTGAAATAACCGCCCTCATCACGACATTGCGACGGTTCCTGGGGCGGTTTTTGTCAACCGCCGCCACCATACCACCATAAAGCACGCGATTTTCACCCTTACCCCCAGTTAGCGGCGGTTCATGGGGAAGTTTTAAGCAACCGTCGTTGTTTAGGGCAATACATCTCTCTTTGTGTTTCGTTTTCCAGATTTTGTAATGTAATTTGTCACTCCCGCGTGTATTCCTTTCTTATCCCCGCGCACAAACCCTAAAATTTCTGAAAACCCCCAAATCTCTCAACCTCTGTCAACCCTAAAACTTCTGAAGGAAACAAAATCAAAGAGAAACGAAATCGAAGACAAACCAAATCTACTCTGTAAAAGAAGGTGATTTATCATCTTAGAAACAAAATCAACTCTTGTAAAGGTAATCGTTTCGTTCCGTTTCGTTTCGTTCCATTTCGTTCTGTTTCGTTTGGTTTCGTTCCATTTACGTTAGTGATTGGTTTGTTTGTGATTGGTTTGTTATTTGGGTTTTCTCTGCTTATGCTATGCTTTGCTTACTGCTACATAGTTCATATGTTCATTGAGATTGATTTGTTTACTGTTTTCAAATGACTGGAATAGGAAAGGGCAAGATTACTGTTTTCATTGAGGCATGTATTATCTCTCTCTGTTTTTTTATAAAGTTTATAGTAGTCCTAAAGCTATTGGTAGAAACCAAGCCAAATAGAATGAAATATTGAATTTTTAGGCACAATAGGTAACTCTGGCTTAGGGATAGTTGGTACAACAGGAATATCAGGAATTGGAACACCTAAATTTGGAATTGGTGGCAATTGTGGTTTTGTAAGTGGCAATGGAAGACTAGGTAGTGGTGTATGCTAATAGTTTTGATATTAGTGTATGCTACACATTTCAAAATATGCAGCAGTATCAATAGTTTTGGCAATTGTGGTTTGTGAAAGTTGATCAGAGTCAAGTATCAATTAGCTACACATTTCAGTTTAAATTAACATTATAATGCAGCAGTACTGTTGAACTTTTAAAAAGAATATACCATTGAATTCCATATAATTTATGAGGGATAATCGCTAAAGTTTGGCAAACATATCCTCGATTTTGGAAAATAGTCAAAATATGCAATATAGGTTTTCACACATTCGTTTGAAGAAAGATGATTTATTTCGTTTGAAACTAGTTTACAGATTGAAACTAGTTCACATCATAGTTGTTTGATTGAACCCCAATTCATTATACTAAAACCAGTGGTGGAAATTTATTGGATTTTTTTTCCAATTTTGTATTTGGGGCTGTGTCAAGATAACATTGTTTGCATGTTCTGTTATCAATTCTTTGTCCTTACACGATCAATCTGTTGTTAAAAAATTTGATCACTTTGTTATAATACATGTGCTGTTTATTTTGTAAATTGTGGTCACAATCCAGAAATTGCAAATTGGATTATTGTTGAATGCCTCTGAAATTTTACCTGCATATTTTGGAATTCTCAATCCAATCATGAGATAGTTGTTGCATATTCCTTTTCATTTATTGATTGCCTGTGTAGATGCAACCCAATTTGTAGTCAATGTTTTAGATGCAATACACAAATATGCGGGCTTTACGACTGCAACTGTTAGTGGAGACTTATACAGTTTTAATACAGTTTTAATTTCCAGATTGTTTGTTGCCTTTGAAACTTTGAAGGCCACAATATGTGTTTGAATGAAGGTCCCCAGTAATGTAAAACTTGTAAAGTAGTAACTATTAGTTGTTTTGCAAGAATTTTGCCTCAAATTTGAATTGAAGTAATAACTAATTTATTTTGCCATAACTAACTACATGTAGAAGTCTTGTGGGTAATTTTTTGATGAAGTTGCAGTACAGCATGATGCGAGAAGAAGAGATATAATTTATTAAGAGCAATGCAAAGAATGTATGAAGATAAGGAATTGAACAAATTAAATTTTAGCTGATCATCATTAAGTGTTACTAGCTGATCATCATTAAGTGTTATGAGTTGTTACATGATATTCTTTTTGTTTTAGTCACATGATAATATTTTTTTCTTGGTCAAACTATATTTTTTTCTTGGTCTAAAATATAAGTAGATTAGTGATTGGTTTGTTTGTTTTTAAAAATAATTTCCAGATTAATTTGTTTGCATTTGAAACTAGTTTACAGATTGATTTGTTTGCATTTAAAACTAGTTACAATTGGTTTGTTTGAAGTAAAGAAGTTGATTTGTTTTCATTTAAAACTAGTTTTCAGATTGGTTTGTTGATGATTGGTTTATTGATTGAATTAGTTTCCAGTGACAGTGCTTCTTCGTGCCCATCTCCGGTGACGGCGCTGCTTTCAGCCTCTCTCTGGTGACGGTGTAGCGTAACACTTCTCCATCGACCGCGCAACATAACACAATAGGTAAGATAAATTTTTTATGTAAAAGCTGATAGCGTAACACTTCTTCCTTTTTTTGTACTAAAGATGTTTGAGTGCTATGTTCTACACTTTGATTGCTAAATTCTGCACTTTCAGTTCTAACATTTGTTTGCATTTAATGGATAAACTGAAGTAAATAACATATGTTAATGATTGGTTTGTTTGCTTTTAAAAATAATTTCTAGTTTGAAGTAAATAACATATGTTAATGAGGTTGTTATGTTTTGTTCCTTTATGCCTATTGAATCTATTATGTTTAAGGTCAATCTTTTTTTTGTTCTAAGTTGAATTATGTTATTTCTGTGTCAAAATAACATATGCTAATCTTCTTATAGAAATGGATAAATCATGGATTAGAAGCCACCACACATCAGATGAATAGTGATCCAGGATAAAGAATTTATTAATTTTGCTTTTCGAGATGATTAGAAAATGCGAAATAATATGTCCTTGTAAACGCTGTGGGTTCTCAAAAAAATACCGCAGAGTTAAAGTGTAATGTTTATGATCACTTAAAGTTGCAAAACCATTTCGCAAAAGGATAACACCCTTGGGGTACATCACGGAGATCCATAGTAGAAGATGCGCAATAAGCGAAAGAAACTTCTGCAAAAAGTCTTCGTTATTTCCATTAAAACCACGGTTACAAATACCTTATATTTGTCTCAAAGTCGGCCGAGGACATGAGATGGCCATGCAATGAATAGTAAATATGGAACTGTTGAGCATCCTAGAGATTCGAAGCATCTGAAAGCATTAAACATTTTGATACTGACACACCACTTGTTTGCATCAGACCCGCGAAATGTGCGTTCTTGTCATTAGCTAGTGATGGTTTTCTAATCCCATTTGGTATGATGAGTACAATGTATAGTAATTTGGCCATTATTCCTCATTCCATACACACTCCTCCATGTGTTGCATGAAACATACATCTTTTTAATGATGTCAATGATAATCCCCGTAAAAAAAATCAGGAAATGATATTGATTCTATTTACAACCTCTAGTAAAAGAGTGAAAGGAGTTATGGACAACCAGTGTCGATACATACGATTCTTTTTAAAAAAGATATGTTCACATTACATGCAACTTGATGTGGAACAATTATGATTTTTCGGGCTAGTACACTTTCTGGCGTGGATCACTTACACTGACTGTTTTGCCCATCGTGTAACATGACCTCTTACTCTCATCGATCTTCCTCATCAGCAAAAAATGATGTTTTATGGGTCATGATTTTTTTTTGTTCGAATGTCGTTTGTTTCTGATTCAAGCACAGATTTTAGATTACCAAGGTATCCTTGTGATGCGCAACGAAGATATGCGTAGCCAACCTAAAATTGTAGCTGGGCATCAAATTCTTGAACAGGTTCAAAATATTGATGTCACATTTGGTAGAAAGCCAGATAAAGAAAGGTCGGGAAAAAGAATACGTGGTGGACGACCTACACAAGGTGTCAATCAACAATGGAAAAAGAAAAGCATATTCTTTGAACTTCCATATGGGAAGGATAATCTTATGCGCTACAATCTTGACATGATGCATATTGAGAAAAATGTGTGCGATAATATCATATTTACTTTGCTAAATGATAGCACAAAAATAAAGATCATCTTAATTCAAGAAAAGACCTAAAAGCTATGGGCATAAGAACCTGACCTTTGGCCCAATGAAAATGGAAGAATTTCTCCAGCCGTCTTTACTCCTGACTACTAAGGTAAGAAGAGATTTTTAACAACTTTTAATGAATATCATTGTGCTGATGGTTATTCAAGAACATTTCTAGATGCATTGACATGAAAACTAAGTTGAAATGGAATTTGAAGAGTCGTGATTGTCACATAATGATGGAACAACTTTTAACGTTAGCCATTCGAGCAACCTTACCTGATGATGTGGTAGAAGATGTGGTAGAAGATGAGACAGAAACAACACATTTCCAAGAGACATCCTCTCACTCTGAAGATGTGGTAGAAGATGAGCCAGAAATTTCTCAAAAAAGGAATTTTACATTTTGGGATGTAGAAGTCATTAGTATGTTATCTAATGTCTAATTATATTTATAAAATTTAATTGTTTTACATGATTGCAATATGACATATTTCATTGACTTATGTGTTAGATGAGGCGGGACATATTTCAAAGACACACTTAAGGGTATCAGACGTGCTTGAAGCTCCTCCTAATGTTAGCAGAATAATAACTAGATGGAATTCAAATGGGCAACCGGTAGGATCAGCTGCTGGTTTGTTAGGCGGTTTTTTGGGTGAAATTGCAAGGAAGTTTAAGGATTTTCCTATAATGTACGACAATTGGAAACTAGTTCCATCGACAAGAAAAAATGAAATTTTTAAGGATAAAATACAGGTATCAATTATAAACAACTGAATATTCTTTATTGCTTTGATTGTAAACTAATTTTTTTTTATGATTATGCTAGTCAAAATTTGTTGTTGATGATGAAGACAACAAAAAATATATCCTTTCAAGCCTTGAAAAGAAATGGCGAGATGCGCAATGTAGGTTGTTTAAGAAATTTTATAAGTGGGATCTTTCTTTTGAGGAAAATCTATAAAATTAGCCACGTTCTATTAATGAAGACCATTGGACTATTTTTGTCCAATACAGACGTAAGACAGATACAATGGTAACTATTCTTTTGTTGCATTGTCATTTGTTTTCTATTGTTTAGTTTTTTTTATGTCATTTGTTATCATTGCAGGAGAAGGCTGATAAAAATGCTACAAATAGAGAAAAGCTAACGATCCTTCATACATTAGGCTCTAAGACGCTTGCAAGGAAGAGGGATGAGTTGGTAGGATTTTTTCAATCTACTATTGATTGCATACTTAATTGAACATGTACTTATTACATGTGTTTACTTGTAGGAACTGAGAGATGGTCGAAAATACAGTAGGGGTGAAATGTATTCAATTTGTCATAAAAAGTCTGATGGATCATTTGTCAACGACGAAGCCAAGGTAAAATATGTAAGTGTAAATAATAGAAGTGTTATGTAATTGTAACTATTTGTTATTGACCACCTTATAAATCAAAGATGCAACTGTTAGTTTTGGTAATAGTGAGGAATTTAGTTTGCTTTATCTGTTTGCACAGGAACAATTGCAAGCTGAAATTGGGAAGACTCCTTCTCCAAATGAAGCATTTGTTAATGTGTTTGGAAAAGAACATCCTGGATATGTTCGTTATATGGGACTTGGAATAACACCATCACAAATTACTACATCTACTTCTCACTCTGTAAGATCGATGTCTTCCTCTGAAGCTAATGAAAAGATGGAGAAAATGCAAGCTGAAATTGATAGGCTTAAGAAAAGGGATTCTGAAGTTGATATGTTGAAGGAGCAAATTGCTTTCTTGATGCAAATGCAAAATTCTAGAGACAAACAGGTAAAATTATTTTCATAGCAAACATATTTAAAAATCTTGTGAGAGTTGTTTGTCTTTGATTAAAAATATCAATTGTGTAAAGGTTTCTTATAGCTATAAGAGAAATTTAGTTAATTAGTTTTGACAATATTTATCAATATTCATTGAGGTTAATATATACTTTTTTTTTTCAGGCAATGGACATAGAATCGCCAATAGATGGTAGACGTTCATCTGAGTCCAGCCACCAACCTGATGATCGTGGAACAACTTCATTAGGGACTAATTAGATATTTGGATGAACTTCTAAGTTTGATGGAGTTGTTTTGTATTGTTAGCTACTCCACTAATTAATGTTTTGAATATTTAAACTATTTTATTTGTTGTTTTAGTTAACTTCAATGTATGAATTGGTGTTATTTGTTTTGAAAAAATTATATAAATTGGATTTTAGGTACAATAGTTATTAATTATGTATTTAAATTATGTGGATGGTATTTATGAATATTTTTTATTTTAATTGATTAAAAATATGAAAAAAATTGTATCATATTTTTTTATTTTAAATTATTAGGTTTGCGACGGTTCAAACTGCCTCAAAGTAAATATAGCGACGGTTGATAACTGTCGTAATTGTGCAGAAAAAAATAAATTTGAGTTTGTTCTAAGTGTCGCAAAATATATTTAGAGGCGGTTGTGAACCGTCGCAAAATTTGGCGACGGTTGGAACGACGGTTTTGTGAACCGTCGCAAAATGGCCTCGCGACGCACGAATCTGCGACAGTTGCAGAACCG
The DNA here is from genome assembly GCA_002896215.2 of Cicer echinospermum. Lineage (NCBI taxonomy): Eukaryota > Viridiplantae > Streptophyta > Magnoliopsida > Fabales > Fabaceae > Cicer > Cicer echinospermum. The sequence goes on from PGTU02003532.1 coordinate 6,878, forward strand.
TCGCAAACATCAAATTGCAACGGTTAAAACCGCCGCAAACCCTTATTTTAACTGCCGCAAAACGTTTTTTTTCTTGTAGTGTCTTATCCTAAAAATGTGTTGCATGTACCTAAATTATCAGCTAGTCTTTACATCTATCAAAAAATTAATCAAGGAACTTAATTGTTCTATTACCTTCTCTCCATCGCACTATGTTTTCTAGGAATAGATTTTGGGGAAGAGAATTGGTTATGCTAAGAAAAGATGTGGTCTATACTACCTTGATACTTCCAAAGAGCATGAGAAGAATCAACATGTATCCTTTTTAGCACTTCAAATAAAGTACCAAGTTGGTTAGACACCACTTGCGTTTGGGTCATCCTTCATTTAGTGTTTTAAAGTTATGTTTCCTCATTTTTTTTAATAAATTTACAAATGTTAGATTTTCATAGTAATATTTGTAAACTTGCAAAGCATAAATGTGTTCATTTTCCTATTAGCAATAAAAGAAATGATCAACCCTCCATTTAATTCATAGTGATATATAGAGTTCCCTCCACAATAACAAATATTTTTGGAGCTTGACGATTTGTAACTCTAATTAATTTGCACTAGGGTTACTTGACTATATCTTCTTTAGAAATAATCTAATTATTATTCCAGGTTTCCAATCAATGATTCCAAATTAGTTTGGAATAAAAGTAAAACATTTAATAACTGACAATGCAAGAGATTACTGATGGGAAATTCAACAACAAATATAATAACAACTCTAACAGAGCAATATGCAGCGGATAATCAATTTCCCAAACTTGCAAGAATCTGTGAGGAGCAATCAACAAATAATCACAGCAACTAAAATCACCAATCACAAATGACACAATAATTTTTAACGTGGAAAAACCTTCTCAGTGTGAGAAGTAAACAACCACGGGACCAAGCCAGTAATAGAGCTCCACTATGATCAAAATATGGGTACAAGAGAGTTTCTAATATGGCACAAATTCGTGCTCAGTAACCAGCCAAAAACAGCAAGGTAACCAGCACAACAATCAGCCAACACAATGAGAAAACAAACATGAAATTGAGAACAAAGTTCAGCAAAAAAAACCAGAAAAACTGCTGCTGTCCGAGTTCAATTTCCCCCACCTCAGACCTCTGATCGACGATCCAAACGGTCAGAAGGAAGTACCTCGAGTCACGAACCTGCTGTCCAAATTTCAGCCCGATCCGACGGTGAACGAAGGAGAAATCGCGAATCTAGTGCAGCTGCTCTGTTTTATGCGAAAATAGGGTTTGCTCTTCCTCTCTCACTTTTCTCTTTGCCTCTCTCTCTGAATTCAGCTCTTTTTTCGCCCACTAATCTGACCTCTCTCCATTTGGTTAAGTGAGACACATGGACTTGCACATATTGGGCCTTTCTCCACATAGGAAGGGAGCCCAAAACCCAACATATCTCCCTCTCACAACTATGTGGAGGTGACCGCCAAACCGGCGATCTCACAACAAGTTTCAAACTTGCTTCTCGGTAATGCCTTGGTCATCATATCAGCACCATTATCATCTGTATGAATCTTGGCCAATTCCAACAATCCAGCATCCAAAACATCACGTATCCAATGATACCTAACATCAATGTGCTTGGACCTAGAATGAAAGGTTGAGTTCTTACCAAGATGAATTGCACTTTGACTATCACAAAATAGCAAATACTTATCTTGAACAAAACCAAGCTCCTGCAAGAATTTCCTCAACCATAACAATTCCTTGCATGCTTCTGTAATGGCAATGAACTCTGCCTCAGTAGTGGACAATGCAACACACCTCTGCAATCTGGATTGCCATGCCACAGCTCCCCCTGCAAGCTTAATCAAGTAGCCTGAAGTAGACTTTCTGGAATCAATGTCACCAGCCATATCAGAATCAGTATATCCCACAAGAGTAGGCTTATCACCTCCAAAACAAAGCCTCAAACTGGTAGTACCACGAAGATACCTCAAAATCCATTTCACAGCATTCCAATGCTCTCTACCTGGATAAGACAGAAATCTACTAACTGTACCAACAGCATGTGCAATATCAGGCCTTGTACACACCATTGCATACATTAAACTACCCACAGCAGATGCATAAGGAACTCGGTGCATATCTGATTTTTCAGCTTCATTGGTAGGACTCTGACTAATACTCAATTTAAAATGAGTAGCAAGAGGAGTACTTACAGCCTTAGCATATTCCATCTGGAACCTCTGTAACACTCTTTCAACATAGTGTTCTTGTGACAGCCAAAGTTTCTTCTTGTTCCTGTCACGCATGATTCTTATGCCAAGAATCTGCTTAGCAGCTCCCATGTCTTTCATGGCAAATGACTCGCCCAATTGCTTCTTCAACCTGTTAATCATGAAAATATTTTTCCCAACAATAAGCATGTCATCAACATACAATAACAAGATAATGAAATCATCATCAGCAAACTTTTTAACAAAGACGCATTGATCAGAAGTAGTCTTCCTGTAGCCTTGCTCACACATAACTAACTCAAACTTCTTGTACCACTGACGCGGGGCCTGCTTCAAACCATATAGACTCTTTCTGAGCCTACACACATAGTCTTCTTTGCCTTTAACAAGAAAACCATCAGGTTGCTTCATGTAAATATCTTCCTCCAAATCACCATGAAGGAAAGCAGTTTTTACATCCATTTGCTCTACCTCCAAATCAAGAGTAGCAGCCAAACTCAACACAGTTCTAATGGATGACATCTTCACCACAGGAGAAAAAATCTCATTGAAATCAACACCTTTTCTCTGTCTGAAACCTTTCACAACTAATCTGGCTTTATATCTTGGAGATGTAGAATTGCTTTCTTGCTTCACTCTGAAGATCCACCTGTTTTCCAAAGCCTTCTTTCCCTTAGGTAGTTTCACCAAATTAAAAGTGTGATTATCATGCAAAGACTTCATTTCATCTTGCATAGCATCCAACCACTTCTTCTTTTCATCACTCTCCATGGCTTCATCATAACATTCAGGTTCGCCTCCATCAGTCAAGGTAACATAGTCATCAGAAGGATACCTGGTGGATGGTTTCCTCTGCCTAGTAGACCTCCAAACTTGAGCTTGAGGTGGTTCAGGAGCATCACCAAGATCCTCATCTTGTGACATCTCATGTTCTTCTTCAACATCATCATTAGGAACATCAAAATCATCTCCAAGCTGCTGATCACCAACATCACCATGTTGCTCATCATTCTGAACATTATTTTCAGCAGTATCCAGATCATGTGTAGGCATCCGAACTAGATCAACATCAGACAAACCATTATCAATCTCAGGTGTAGTCTTCTCCATCTTATCAATGTCTTCAATGGTTTGGTCTTCCATGAACTTCACATCACGGCTTCTAACAGCTTTCTTCTCAACTGGATCAAACAGCTTGTAGCCAAATTCATCCTGGCCATAACCGATAAAGATGCACTGTCTTGTCTTCGCATCCAACTTGGATCTCTCATCCTTTGGAACATGCACATATGCTTTGCAACCGAAGACACGCAAATGATCATACTTGACATTCTTGCCAAACCAAATCTTGTCTGGCACCTCAGCATTCAAAGCACCTGCAGGACTCAGATTAATAACATGCATTGTTGTGTACAATGCTTCACCCCAGAAATGCTTAGGCAACTTTGCTTCAGAAAGCATACACCTAACTCTTTCAATCAATGTCCTGTTCATTCTCTCTGCTAAACCATTCAGCTGAGGGGTTTTAGGAGGAGTCTTTTCATGTCTGATACCGTGCTGCTTGCAATAAACATCAAATGGTCCACAATACTCACCACCATTGTCAGTACGAATGCATTTCAACTTCTTGCCTGACTGTCTCTCCACCATAACATGGAACTCTTTGAATTTCTC
>PGTU02003533.1:0-16205 GCA_002896215.2 Cicer echinospermum
GTCATCTGGATTAAACATCTAGGGATTTTTTCGTCTATCCCTTGGTATATTCTTGTCAATAGGTTAGTTAAACCAACTTGTGGCAATCCAATAGGTGTGTTTGTGTCATGAGATGAATATTAAGGTCATATGTCCTCCCAGGCTTATTCTTGTAATTTTAGGGTTTTTTAAACAAATCTTGTGGCATCAATAGGTGGTTTTGTGACATGGATGAAATTTAGGTCATTTCGTCATTCCTTTAGCATTTTCTTTGTCCAATTAGGGTTTTTTAACAATCTTGTGCATCAATAGGTGTGTTTGTGTCATGGTGACATTTAGGTTCATTATTCGTTCCCTTCTTTAACTTTGGTCCATTAGGTTTTTTTAACCAATCTGTTGCAATCCAATAGGTGTGTATGTTGTCATTGGATGAACATTCTAGGTCATCTACATCCTAACCCTAGACCTTATTCTGGTTAACTGTTGTTTTTGAAAGCATACTTGTGCATATAATAGGTGTGTTTGTGTCATGGATGAACATTTAGGTCATTTTTCGTCCTCCCGTTGGGTTATTATCTTATCCAATTAGGGTTAATGTAACCAATCGTGTGCAGTCCAATGAGTTCATTTTGTGTCATTGGAATGAAATTTTAGGATCATTTTTTCGTCCTCCTAGGCTTATATCTTGTCCAATTTAGGATCTTTAACAAATCCTAGTCACCAATAGGGTATGTTATGTTCATTGGATGAACATCCAGGTTCATTTTCGTTCCTTTCCTTGGCTCATTCTTGTCAATTAGGATATTTAACCAATCTTTTGTGCATCCAAAAGTTCATTTGTGAACATTGGATGAAAATTTATGGTCATTTCATCCTTCCCTAGGTTTATTCTAGTCCAATTAGGTGTTATTACCATGGTGCAATCCCATAGTGTGTGTTTGGTGCATTGTCACGAAAAACCATTTTAGGTCAATTTTTTTCCTCCTTGGTTATTCTGTCCCAATTAGGGTTTTTAACCAATATTGGCATCCAATACGTTTTCAATTCGTGTCCATTGGATTGGCAACATTTAGGGTCATTTTTTCGTCCTCCCTAAGGCTTAATTTTCCTTGTGCGATTCAGGCTTTCTAACAAATTGATGCAATCCAATACAGTGTGTTTGTGTCGTTGGAATGAACATTTAATGTCCATTTTTCAGTCATTCTAATGGCTTATTTCTTGTCCAATAGGTATTTTAACAACATCTTTGTCAATCCAAATGTAAGTCTTTTGGTCATTTGATGAACTTTAGGTAATTTTCGTCATCCTTGGCTGTATTTATTCTTGCTCTAATTTGGTTTTAACAAATCTATGTGACTCCAATAGGTGTTGTTTGTGTCATTGGAATATGAACATCCTGAGGTCATTTTCGTCTTCCTTGGCTCATTCTTGTCCATATTAGGATTTTAACCAATTCTTGTCATTCCAATTGAGTTCATTTGTTGTATCTTGATGAAACATTTAGTCATTTTCCTCCTCCATAGGGCCTTTATTGCTTGTCCAATTTAGGCGTTTTTTAACAAATCTGTGCATTCCAATAGGTGATTTGTTTGTGTCATTTGATGAGACATCTAGGTCATTTTCATCCTTCCTTGCTCTATCTTGTCCAATTTAGGGAATTTTTAACCAATCTTGGCTCCAATGGTTCATTTGTAGTCATTGGATGAACATAGGGACATTTTCGTCTTCCCTTGGTTATTCTTGGACCCCAATAGGGTTTTTTAACATTTTGTGCAACAAATAGGTGTGTTGTGTCATTGTATGAACATTTTAGGTCATTTTCGTTCCTCCTTGTCTATTCTTGTCCAATAGGCGGTTTTGATAACTAAATCTTGTGCATCCAACTAGTTATCTTTGGTGTCATTGGATTGACATTAGTCATTTTTGTACCTCCCGAGGTTTATTCTTGGTCCCAATTAGGGTTTTTAACAAAATCTTGTGCATCCAATAGTGTGTTTAGTGCATTGGAGTGAACATCTAGGTCATTTGCGTCATTCGTTGGTCTCATTCTTGTCCAATTTGGTTGTAACCAATATTGTCGCATTCCATTTAAGTTCGTTGCTTGTCATTGGATGAACTTTTAGGTATTTGGTACTCTCTTAGACTATATTCCTTGCCCAATTAGGGGTTTTTAAACAAATTCTTGTGGGCATCCAATAGGTGTGTTCAGTCATTGGGTGAACATTAAGGTATTTTCGTCCTTCCTTGGCTCACATTAATCGTTGTTCCAATTAGGATTTTTAACCATCTTGTGCATCCAACTGAGTCATTGTGTATTGGATGAACATTTTAGGGTCATTTCGTCCTGCCCGAGGCTATATTGCTTGTACCAATTAGTGTTTTAACAATCTTGTTGCACCTCTAATAGGTTATGTTTGTGTATGGACATTTTAGGTCATTTTCGTAGTCTCCTTGGCTTATTCTTTGTCCATTCAAGTTTTTAACCAATCTGTGATCCAATAAGTTTATTTGTTTCATTGATGAACATTTAGGCTTTTCGTCCTTCCCTTGGCTATTCTAGTCCAAATTAGGAGTTTTTAAACAATTCGTTGTGCTTTATTAGGTGTGTTTGTGTCCATTGGATCGAACATTTAGGGTCGATTTCGTTCTCCCTAGGGCTATCTTCCAATTAAGATTTAAGCCATCTTGTGTTGCTATCTATAAGTTCATTTTTTGTCATTGGATGAACGATTTAGGGTAATTTTCGTCCTCTGTGTCCTAGTCCGATTAGGTGCTTTAACAATCATGTGCATCCAATGGATTGTGTTTTTCATTGGATGAACATTAGGTTGATTTTGTCCTTACCTATGGCTTATTCTTGTCCATTAGGGTTTTTAACAAACTCTGGCAATCCATAGTGTGTTTGTGTCATGGCAAATTTAAGTCTTTTTTCTCACTAGCTTTATCCAAGTCCAATTTAGGGTATTTAACCAATCTGTGCATCCAATAGGTGTTAATTGTGTCATTGGTATGGAACACTTTCTTGGTGCATTTTTTGTCTTCTTGGCTCCTATTCTTGTCCAATTAGGGTTGCTGAAAACAATCTTGGTGCATCCAATAAGTTATTTGTGTCATTGGAATGAACAATTAGGTCATTTCGTCCTTTTCATGCTCATTCTTGGTCGCAAAATTAGGGTTTGTCACGAATCTTGTGCATCTAATAAGTTCACCTTGTGTCATGGCAATGACATTTAGGTCATGTTCCTCCCTAGGTTATTTTTTGTCCTATTAGGTATTTTAACAGAATCTTGTGATCCAATAGGGTGTTTGTGTATTGGATGAACTCTAGTCATTTTGTCCTCTTGGGCTCATTCTTGTCAATAGGTATCTAACCAATCTTGTGGCATCTATATGTTCATTGTGTCTATTCGTTTGAAAATTTAGGTCAATTTTATCCTCTAGGTTTATTTCTAGTCCAATAGGGGAAACAAATCTTGTGCATCTCATAGGTGTTTGTGTGTATGGACGAACATTATAGGTTCTTTCGTCCTCCTAGTTTATTTAGTTCCAATTAGGGTCCTTTTAACAAACGTGCACCAATAGGGGTTTGTGTCATTGGTTGAACACATTCTAACTTGGGCCTTTCGTTGCCCCTGCTTCCCAAATAGGTATTTTAAACCAATCTTGTAGCATCCAAATAGGGGGTGTTCGTTTGGGATGAACATTTAAGGTCATTTTCGTCTTCCTTTCGGCTCATTCTTGTCCCATATTAATAGGTTGGTAACCAGTCAACTGTGCATCCAATAAGTTTCATTTGTGTCAATGGTTGAAGGAATTAAGGGTCAGCCTCCCTAGGCTTATTCTTGTCATTAGGTTAAACAAAATCGTTGTGCATCCAATAGGGTTTTGTGTCATTGGATGAACATCTAGGCTCATTTCGCCTTCCTTGGCTCATTCTTTCCAAAGGATTTAACCATTTGTTGCAATTCCATAAGTTCATTCTGGTTGGTGAAACATTAGGCTATTTTATTCCTCCCTAGGTTTATTCTAGTCCAAAATTTAGGGTTATTAAACAATCTTGTGCATCCAAATTAGGTGGTGGTTATATGTCATGGACGAACATTTAGGTCATTTCATGCCTCCATAGGTTTATTCTAGTCCATTAGGTTACCATCGCATTCCAATAGGTGTCTTTGGATGGGAACATTTTAGGGCATTTTCGTCTTCCCTTGGCTTTTCTTGTCCAATTAGGGTGCTTTTGAACCAATTTTGTGGCAATCCAATAAGTCATTTGTGTCATTGGAAACCACTGAAATTTAGGCTCCATTTCGTCTTTCTGCATTCTTGTCTCAATTAGGTAACCAAAATCTTGTGCAGGCCATAAGTTCTTTGTGTCATTGGGATGAACAATTTAGGTCATTGTTCGTCCCTCACTAGGCTTATTTATTGTCCAATTAGGGTTTTTAACAATCTGTGCACCATAGGTGGTTTGTGTCATGGTCTTCCGGAAACATTCTTAGGTCATGCCCCTTGGCTCACGTCCATTGAGGATCTTAACCAATCTGTGCATCCCAATAAGTTCATTTGTGTATTTGGATGAAAATAGGGTCTTTCATCCTCCTAGGTTTATTTAGATCCAATTAGGGTTATTAACCCAATATTGGGTTGCATTCCCAAGGTGGTTATGTGTCATTATTGATCGAAACATTTCGGTCTTTTTGTCCTCCGGTTTCTTGTCCAATTAGGGTTTTAAACCTATTTGTGCATCCAACGTCACGGTCATTGAGCCTGAACATTAGGTCTTTCGCTCCTCCTAGGGCTTATTCTTGTGCGATAGGCTCTAAAAATTCTTGTGATCCAATACGTGTGTTTGTGTGCGTGGAGAGACATAAGTCAAACGGCATTCCTGGGCTTATTTCTTGCCCAATTAGGTTTTTTACATCTTGTGCATCAATAAGTTCATGGTCATTTGATTGAACCATTTAGGGTAATTTTTCGTTCATCCGCTTATTCTGTTAATTTGGGTACAAATCTGTGCATTCATAGGTGCGTGTGTCATTTGGATGAACTCTAGGTATTTTCGTCCATTTCCTGGTCACTGGTCCCAACGGGGACCAATATTGTGCATCCAATTAAGCGTGTCATTGGTGATGAATTTAGCGTCATATTTCGGTCCCCCTAGGCTATTCTTTGCCCAATTTAGGGTTAACAAATTGTGCATCCAATAGGTGTGTTTGTGTCGATGAAACAGGGTCATTTGGTCTTCCTTGGTTCATTCTTGTCCAATTAAGGATTTTAACCGGCACAATGAGTTCATTGTGTTCATCTGGATTGAACATTTAGGTCCACTTTTCGTCACCTTCCCTAGGCTATGCTTGTTCCAATTTAGGGTTTTAACAAATCTTGTGCACAATTAGGTTATGTTTGTGTCATTGGATGAACAAGTCATTTCATCTCCCTTGGCTTTTCTTGCTCCAATAAAGTACATCTTGTGCATCCAATAGTTCATTATGTTTTCATTGAGAACCATTTAGGGATTTCGTCTTCCCTGGCTTATTTCTAGTCCAATTAGGGTTTTAACCAATCTGTGCATAATAGTGTGTTGTGTCATGGCACGAAACACCTTTAGGTCATTTTCGTTCTCCCTAGTCTTATTCTTGTCAATAAGATAATCCATCCTTGTGCACCAAAGTTCATTGTCAGGAATGAACATTTAGGTATTTCGTCCCTAGGTTTCCAGCCATTAGTGTTTAACAATCATGTGCATCCAAAATGGATGTGGTTTGTGTCATGGATGAGTATTTTTTGGTCATTTCGTCCTTCCTTGGCTTGTCCAATTAGGGTTATTTAACCAAAACTTGTGCATCCAATAGGGGTTTTGGCCATTGGACCAACATTTAAGTCATTTTTTACTCCCTAGCTTTATTCAAGGTCTCAATTAGGGTATCTTAAACCCAAACTGAATGCACCAATAGGTGTTTTTGAGCCATGGATGAAATTAGCGGCTCGTTTCCCTTGGCTTTATTCTTGTCCAAATTAGGGTGCTGAACCATCTTGTGCATCCAATAAAGTTATTTGTGTCATTGGATTGAACATTTAGGTTCATTCGACCTTCATGGCTCATTCTTGGTCCAATTAGATGTAAACAATCTTGTGCATTCCAAAGTTCATTTGTAGTCATTGGACGACATTTTAGGTTCATTTCATGCCTCCTAGGTTATTCTATCCAATTTGGGTTTTTTAACCAATCTTGTTGCATCCAATAGGTGTGTGAAAGTCATTGGACATGAACATTTGGGCATTTTCGTTCTCCCTCGCTATTCTTGTCCAATTAGGGTATGCTGAACAATCTTGTGCACAATTAAGCATTTGTGTCAATTGGATGAACAATAGTTCAGCTTTTCTGGCTCTTCTGCGCCAATTAGGGGTTTAGTAACCACTTGGTGCATCCAATTAAGTTATTTGGTAGTCATGGATGAACATAGGCAATTTCGTCTCCCTACGGCTATTTTGTCCAATTAGGGTTTTTACAAAATTGGCATAAAATATCTAAAATAGAAAACATTGATGTTTTTGTAGATACCGCTCTATAATGGAATGAATGTAATCTTTAAGTGTTCATTTTTTGTGTTTGTCCTTGCATTAGGACTAGCAGATTATCATGTTTTTTCCTCATCTTTTAGCTGACGTTAACCATAATCGGACCATCAATTAGTTATTTTTAGTTGTCCTTGATCGATTGTATAAATTACTAAGATAGTTCAATTTTACACCTCATACCTACTCAAGAGGATTAGAGGAAACTGATTCTTATTACCCTTCCAATTCACGGTTATTACGAAACCAATTTATGTTGCAGAATTCCCCTTAGGTGGTTTGTGTCATTGGGCTACGACCATATAGGGTCATTTTTGTCCTCCCTAGGTTTATTTCTTAGCGAATTTCATATTAGGGTTTGTAATACGAATCTAGCTAGTGTAGAAATATCCATTAGTAGGTGTGTATGTGTCACTGGCTAAAAATGATAATAACATACTGTTATGGCATTTAGATTATACGCCCGGCATAAAATAAATTTTCTTATATAATTTGTCAATTTAAGTAATAAAAAGGTTAAATTTTATTAAACCTAAATTTGCTCTCGCCTCCGTCCACATATTAGTAGTGTGATTATTGTGTCATTTTAGGTAGAATTTGAAATCATATTATAAGGTTAATTCGTCCTCCCTTTGGCTGTATTCTTGGTCATAAAATTAGGGTTTTACACCACGTAGTACTTAAATATAGGTAGGTTAGGTCTCCTGGGTAAACAATTTAGGGGCATTTTTCTGTCTTCCCTGTGGTTTATTTTGCAACGTGTAGAGGTTGTTAACCAATCTTGTGACTCCAAATAGGTGTGTTTGTGTCATTGGATGATATTAGGGTTTCATATCGTCCCCCCCAGGCTATTCTTGTTAAATTAGGTTGTTTTTAACCATAAACTTTAATTGAATGCTTTCCTTTAGGTGTTATATATGATGTAATATGGGACTACCATGAACATAGATAGGTCATTTTCGTCGTTCCTTGGGTCCTGACGCTATATTTCTTGATCAAACATTAGTAGGGTTTTTAGAATTCTAATTCATAAATGGTCTCATTTAAAATAAGTTTTACAATTTGTGTAACTCATTATAGGATTTTTTATTAATGAAAAATATTAGGATACTATATTTTCGATCTCTGCCAGAGCTTAATTTTTCTATAGATACCCACATTAAAGTGACAGATTTTCTAACCTATTTCTATCTCTAATTGGCAACCACAATTTTATGGGGTGGAACCATCGTCCTAGTCACGATTCACGAACTTATTCCAAGTAGCTATCAGTGCAGTTGCAATGCCCCCAACATGTATGTATGTATGACGGCTATTCCAATAAATTTCCCCAACTTGATCACATTGGTTGCTTTTCTATCCCATTAGCCTTTCTCCACGTTCCATTCTTTACACAATGATCCAAGAGAAACAGGAAACAATAAAACATTGGTTAGTGTTTGTCCAAAATATATCTTCTAGAATTTGTTAAAGGAGAAGTCTCTAATAAGTGCCCTTAATATATTGGTTAACTAATCATAAGAGAATTGTAAAATGTTTATTATTTGACAAGTGTTTGATTTGTTTTGAAGATAAAGATATTTTTTTATAGAATTTTTAACCCAAATTCAACAGTAGAAATAGGTCACAAAGATCAATACAGATATACGATCTAGCAATCAAGTTTTTAATTTTTATAAAATAGACAGAGTTAAGATTTTTTTATAAAAAAATTAAGCTACAGACTACATAATTTAGTTCATTAACTTGATTTTATAAATAATAAAAAAAAAAAATATATTTATATATATATATATATGTATATATAATATTATATTATATTTTAAATTATATTTTTAAATTTTTATGTTAATTTATGTTTATTTAATCTTTAATAATAATCATATTAGTCTAAATAATTTTTGACATTTTTAAGTGATAACTGTAAATAGAATTGAGTATTATGTTATATAAAATTACATTGTTTTAAATTTCATACTAAATTAAATTAATATACTTAATTTTTATCTTTTTATTTAAAAATATTAAAATAAAATAGACTTTAAACATACTAAAATATCATAGTTGATTTTCATAGAGATCAGATTCAAAAACTAAAAAAAATTATATGTTTAACCTCCAAACAATCTTAAACTTTAAATTTTGTTAGCAGGTCAAATTAAAAACTTTAAAAAACTTAACTTGACTTACTTATTCTCAACCTTACCGACACCCTTATACCACTCCTTAACAAAGACTCTTCATTAAAAACAATGTCTTTTATTGATCACATTGTTTTATAAATCTAAAATATTAAGTCTTCATCAAAAAAATTGTATATTTAATGCATTAGAAATTGATATATTAAACTTTTTCAATAAATAACTTATTTTGTTAGGATTCTTAAACATTTTTCTTAGGGCAATTGTCAACAAAACTCTTTTTGAAAAAAAAAAACAAATATCATTACGATCAAGTGGTTTATTTTGGTATTTTACTTATGAATGATATTTCAAATAGAGCATTATATTATTAAATATTCTCATGCTCACTTGTATAAAACATAAATATAGTTTTAAAAGTTATATTAAAACAATTTTAGTAATAACTAATACTACCCAATCCATAAATATAGAATCTTGTCGACTAAATCCCCAGAATAAAAAAATATTAATACTAATATTAAATTTGTTAATAATCGCAAAAAATGTTTAGAAATGTATCCTTAATAAAAAAAGTTGGTTTATTTTTCCATCATAATATTTATTTGTTACATAAGAATTAAAATAATTAGTGATATATTTCTTTTTCAAAACTGTTTTAATATCTTTTATGCTTAATTGCAGTTTTAGTCCTCCTATTTTAGCTGAATCGCGAAAGTAGTCCCTCCATTTTATTTCTCTCTAGTTTTGATCCCTCAAACAGAATTTTGGTCTAAAATTTGATGAAATTTTATTTTTTTGCATTTATTTAAGTCACATCATGTCTCAAAATCTCATTATGCAATAATTTTACATGAAATCTATGGTTATAAATGGTGTGGTGTGATCTTAAAAAATGTCACTTCATCAAATTTTCGACCAAAATTCTGTTTGGGAGACCAAAACTGGAGATAAATAAAATGGGGGACTACTTTCGTGATTCATCTAAAATAGGGGGACTAAAACTGCAATTAAACCTATCTTTTAACTGATACCAATTGAAGAAATATTTAATGTAATTAAAATTTCAAAAAAGGATTTAAAAATGAACACCTAAAGTTTTCAAGAAAAAAGTCCTATAGGGAGCATATGATAGGAGTTTTATAATGAGACGGTGAGATAGTTAAATCTTGATAATACAAACATACATGGACGATCATAATTTAGAGTTATTTAAGTAGTTCATGATCACTTAAAAAAATAATATAACTTTTTCTTTTAATCGTAACGTATAGTAGTTTGGTTAAAATTTAATCCATTCACCCTAAAATTCATCTAATTTGATATGTTCCCACGAAGATAATTTCTTAAAATATGTAACATTTTCAACAACAAACAAACAAAAAAACTCAAAGTTTCTTACATGTGAAACCGTATGGATAGCACGACCAATTTCTCTATACCACCCACATATCATAATTTTTCTAAAGTAAATAAATAACATAAAATGACTTAAAGGTGCAACACTCAAAAAACATTGGAGATTGAAGCAAGTACACGTAGTATTTTGTGTACAAAATCAGGACACGAAATCTTGATTTCATCCATTCAACCGTTTACCCTTTCCACGCCTTTGATCTGCTTAACTTTTCCTCTTTTGGGCCCACGATAAGAGCTAACTCTCATCATAAACACAAAATTGACCCATTATCGACAAATTAGTCATTAATCGTGATTTCTAAATTTTTCATAGTAGTAGTAAGTGGCACATTCTTAAGAAAATCGTTGAAAATATTAGTTTTTAGAATCAAACTAATATTGTATTAAATATCATTATCAATAAAATACTTGTACTATTCTTTTTTAGTTGTAGTTTTAAGATTATTATACATAGAAAACAAGTTTTAGGTTGGCTTAAAAATAAATACTTTTTATTTTTATAAATCCCTAATTTTATATATTTATTTAATATTTAATATTTTATATCTCTCTTCTTATTATACTATTAACATATTACATTGATCTACACTTTATTTTTATTTCGAAGTCTGTATAAACCAAACATTTTTAAAAATAAAAAATCAAAACACAAGTTGTAGAGATGTGAGGTCGGATAGAATAGAATAGTTGATATTTGTTAGTATATTATTTATGTGTGGTGTAATAATATAATGATAGTGAGATAGTTACAGTCTGAGCAAACAATAGTTTAGCTGTAGTATATATTAATTGGTTTTTGTAACCAAATTTATGTTGACACAGTCCGGAAGGTTCGACGATGTTAAGAAACCATATAATTAATTACATCAGGAAGACATGATTGAGGGCAATAAGAGACGAATGAAAAATGAAGCGACATTAGAATTACGGATTGGTGGGAGGAAGAATTAGACAAATGAGTTGTTTAGTTCGAGTAGCTAGTATAAGAGAGAGAATCTAGAATATGGATGAACGAACATCCATTTCTGGGTCCATGCATCCGGTCCTGAATGTGTAGATGCCAATATGTTGAAGCCAACGGTCCGGGTCCATAACACCCTCATCTCCCCTTGACGACGATCCTCTGCATTTAATATTGTTCAAAATAACAACCAATAAAACTTTTGATAACTTTCTATGTGCATGTAGAATGAGTCGGTAAACTAAACAAAACGAACCTTGGTGGGCCAATTAGACCATCAATAATAACATGGGCTATATGCACTCCTTGAGGTTGAAACTCTCTAGCCAAGCATTGCGATAGTGCTCTCAAAGCGAATTTCCCACAGCCTGTCTCATGCATCCTCATAATTAATTAATATTGTGTGCATGCAATGTTCTCACAAATTAATTAATCAAACCCACAAAAATTGAACTTTAGTATATTTACATAGTTCGGAGTATCCGGCAATGCCATTTAAAGAAGCTGAACAGCCAGTGAAGAGAATTGTTCCCTTTCCTCTTTCAATCATACCCGGCAGCACCTAATTAATTAATTAATTAATTATTTTCATCATCAAATACATCATCTTTTGAGAGAGAGCGGTTATTATAATTACCTGTTGAGCGCAATTGAAGGCGCCGAGGGAGGAAACCGCGAGGGAAGTTTGGAAAGTGTGAAGTGGGAGATGTTGAAAAGGAGTAGGTTTGGATTGAAGGGGTGATTGGTAATTTGCATTGTAAACAAGAACTTCGACGTATCCAAGAGAAAGAACACCTTCGAATGCCTCTCTCACACTTCTTGAATCAGAACAATCTATTCTTATCGCAAACACTTGTGCCTTTTCTTCTCTAGCAATTTCCTCCGCAAATCGCGAAAGCCTCCCTACATCACAATTTAATTAATTCAAGACATATACTATATAATATTAATTATTTTATAATTTAAAAAAGTACCTAAGTCACGGGCGAGGATGGCAACGGTGTAACCTTCGTGAGCGAATTTGCGAGCGATGGAGAGGCCGAGATTGGGACCCACACCAACGATTGCAGCAATATTACCTCGTGATGAGTTACCAGAACTTGCCATGCTTCGCATCGTGTCCACAAAATTAATGAATTCAAAATATAGCAAGTAGGAAGAAAAATAAAAGAAGCAGTGGTTGGTAGGTAGAAATTGGGAATTTAATTTAATGCAAGTAGTGGAATGGAATGGAGTGGATATCTATATAACAAGAAGAAGAAGAAGAAGTTGTTGTTGTTGTTGTTGTTGGGTATTTGGTGGATGTTGAAATGTCATATGGGGATGTCTCTGAATCGTTGCTACCAGTACCAAGGGACTCTCAAGATGTGAATTAATACTTTCTTTTCCGCCACTCACTTCTAGTATAGTCTAGTACAGTCCTCTACTACTTTCTCATTTTTTAGTCAACTTCTAATTTTGGCATGTTTTTTATTTTCTTTTTCGCTATATAAACAACAAACCGACACTCTTTTTTTTCCTGCTTTTTATAGACATACCGATAATTATCTTTCAAAATTTACGCACTTTCAAATTTTATATTTTTATTTAGAATCAATATCACATTTAATCTAACATAATTAATATTAATTAGTTCAGATAGAAATTAAGAATACGAATAAACATTCTTTAATGCTACTATTCTATCAATACAACAAAGTAGTATTATTACGTTTTACTTTTCTCCCCAGCTATTTGTGTTTAAAAAAAAAAGAATTATATGTGATAATAAATATTATAATTAGTTTTTTTTTATTAATATTAAAATATAAAATCTACTTCCATTTAATAATAACTAATATCTGTCAAAAAAATATGTTGAGCATACAAGGTGAGTATTACTACTCACACTAGTCCATTGTTGGTCACTAATATAATTCCGTTGGTAATTCAACATTTCTAATTCTTTATAAAAAAAAACATTTTTATAGTGAATAGGCCGCAGGTGACAATAGATATTTTTAGAATAGCAATACTCCATAATGTCAAAGTTCAAAGGAATTTGTTAGAAAGACTAAAAAAAAAATACTATATTTAAAAATATTAAAAATATTTAACCTTAAATTATTATATAAAAATATAAAAATAATATATTATACATACTAATATAATAGAAACGTAAAATTTGATATGAAATTCATAATAAGACAAAATAAAAGTAAATTTTATACTTTCAAATAAAAAGATTATTATAATAATAGATATGATAAAATCCATTCATATATCTAATTAAAATAACTAGATATGTAACTGACATTTATCTATAATAACTAATTTAGATGCTCTGTTATATTTCTCAACATTTTTTGTTCACGATTCAGATATTTCAGGTAAGTATTCACAATGGTAATGCATATAATTGACACGGTGTTTGTTCGAGATGATAATAACAGAATAATATACCAACATCATGGATATGAACTAGCATACAGAATCCCAGGTGGCATGAGGAGGGAAAAGATACGCATACCATCTTACAACAACAACGTTTTTATCCCCAAAAGTAAAAAAAAAAGGTAAGCTAACTTATCATGATCGAGTGTTACTCTTTAAATACTCTTATAAAACTTCATCTCTTGTCAAAGTGAGACTTAAATTTTTTAAATATATACTATGTTTTGTTGAAGTTAATGATATTTTCATTCTTTTTGCAACACATATGAATTCGGAGAAGGTATGTGTGAACAAATCCACACTGATATGTCCTTTTATGTGGGAATATGATAGTCATTGGTCCCTAAGCATAAAAGCAACCCAATTTAGAATAAAAAATTTCTAGAATATAACAAAATGTCAATGGTATTTTCTATGCTACAGATTTATGATTTCTGTCAATTTATCTACATAGAAAAAGTAGTAATAAATAGTTCCTTAAAAAAAGTAATAAACAGATAGATATCTGCAATGCAACAGGATGAGATTCCACACCTGTCCCAATATGAATTGTGATTCCTAGCCATATAAAAGTATTCTGGAATCACACTACAAAACTCTTCTTTACACGTCATACCCTTTCAAGTTTTATAAGATATCACCAATGACTCAAAAATATTTGATTTGCTAATAAAACATGGTATACCACAGCTATCTAGTCCCCACAAATCAATTACAAAACCAATGGAAAATATAAAATTGGACAAACAAGATTGATCTTCCAGCTATCTCTGGGTCAACCATTTAATACCAACTATAGAGGAGGCAGTCATTAGTTGGGTCCATTTTACTGTGCATTTGTAGTTAATTTATAATTATAGTATAGATTGGTTCAATTTTTTATGAGGTAAAGTTGAATTTTGGTTAGAAAAAAAAAAAATATTTTACTTATTTGACTTATTTAGATGTTTTGAATAAATTAGATTTTGACTCTTGAATTAATTTAAATTAATTGGAGTTTTACTCACAATTGTTTTTATTTTAATTTATAGTTAATACTTTATGTAAATGTATTCAAATATTAAAATATTTTAAAGTAAGATTTTTAAATAAATTAATCTAAAATTAATTTTTGTTACGGTAGAAATTTACATTATTAGACATATTTAACTTTTATAAAAATTAACTACTTTTAAAATCACCTATATGAATGATTCTAATATGCACAATGTAAAATTCCCATCCAATAAACTCTATTATAATTATACATATAGTTTTTCTGTGTTCTGCTTTGGTCCAATACTCTACCAAAAAATGTAAAGTAAACTTATAAAATGGATTTTTTTAATTAATTTTTACTTTTTGTTTTTGATGATGGCTATATATGTGACTAAGAATGAAAGGGTTAACAAGTGTCCACCTGTACAATATCTTGATGCATTGTGCAATGTTCGATTTAGATAGTCACGAGAGGACTATAATGTAATTGCCTACTCAATTAGCATGCATTTGACACGGTTTTTGTTCTTGATCATATAGAATCGATTATGTCTATATATGGATATATGAATCAGTAGTAATCAGTCACCATTCAGAATCTTGCAAGATGGCGTGAAAAGGTAAAAGACACGTTCCCAATCATTATGCTTTATAACCCCAAAAGCGTTTTTTAGTAAAATCTAAGGTCATTCTTGCAACAGCATTGCATTATTGTGCAGTAGACACTAGACACAATATAACTTTCAGATGAGGAGTGTACAATTGAAGATATATTGTTATAGGACCAATAAATACGTATCTCAAGCTCAGTGCGGCATATATTTGGATTGATATAAACACTTTTAAAAACTATTTAAGAGTTTTAAAAATGGAAATTCATAGATAAATAAATAATACTAGGAGAAAGAGAAAAAATGTTTCAATAATAAAATCAACAAAACTATAATAGCACGATACAAAAGTCTCAATATTAATCTATATATTTAAGGAATACATATACTTAGTAATAATAAATATAAAATTCAATCTTAAGGTATCTCTAAAATTATAAACCAATCATAAACAAAGAATCCAAAAAAACCTTCTAATGTTGCTTTGTCTAAAATTATTGGAACCGCCTTCTCCAAAGAAAATGATTGTTACCCTAACAAATTTACAACTTCTGGATTTCTATATTTATCATTATTATTAGATAATATTATTATATATTAGTAGTAAGGGTATTTTAGATATTTTCTGTTTTCCTCTATATATACTCATTGTAACCCTATTAACTTCAGTTTTGGTTTATTATATGATATGAAACCCTAGAGTGGTTGTTTTCTCTTCTTCCTCTTTCTTCCTCTTTTCATTGTTAACATGGTATCAAAGAGCTTTGGTTGATTTTGGGATCTACCGTAGAGAAGAGAGAGACTATTTTGATAGGAAAGACAACCACCAAAAGAGAAAAGAGAAGAGTAACCCTATTTCCCGATTTTGTTAAATCAGTCTCAGAAAAACATCGATTGCGCATTCGTTAACCGTTGGATCGGGCTGATTTTTGGACAGCAGGTTCGCAACATATAGGTCTTCGTCATCAACGGTCGGATCGACGAAACGACGTCTGGAGAGGGAGAAATCGTGCTCGCACAGTACCAGGTTATTCTTAATTTATTTTCTCTCAGTGATTGTGTTTGTCGTATTTTTCTGT
This sequence comes from Cicer echinospermum, assembly GCA_002896215.2. Classification (NCBI taxonomy): domain Eukaryota; kingdom Viridiplantae; phylum Streptophyta; class Magnoliopsida; order Fabales; family Fabaceae; genus Cicer; species Cicer echinospermum. The sequence goes on from PGTU02003533.1 coordinate 16,178, forward strand.
CATTATTTGTTATGGCTGGTGTTAAGGA